>OU383773.1:139060290-139240290 GCA_910950805.1 Acrocephalus scirpaceus scirpaceus | reverse complement strand
TTCTGTATCTGTTTGGAAATGGTTTGCTTACAGTTCCTTTTATTTCCTTACAGCCCCTTTGTTGTTGTATTGGAAAATGAGATGCATCGTTTCCTCTTGTCTCTTTCATTTAAAACTGTTGCTCTTGTTCGTAGTGTGACTGTGCAGCTGAAGGAAGCAAAATTACACTGGGGAGGACTTTTTCTTGAAGGAACTGTGAGGTGAAGGACAGTGCCACTGAGTTCCAGATTACTAGTCTTACCTAGTGATTAGTTGCTGTTATCTTTAGAAAATTGAGATTAAGGATGCTACTGCCATCTGGGTAGCTCTTTATTGCATTTCTGAGAAGAGAAAAAAATGAAATAATAGAAATCAAGTTCCTAAACCTAGGAAAAGTAGACTGCCACATTGCAAAAACACTGCAGACATTAAAAAATGATCTAATGAATAATGGTGGCAGAAATGTCTAATGTGCCTGAAAATTTGGGATAAACTGGACTGTCCTAAATTTGAGAGTTTCCTGAAGACTTAACCTGTGAGGTGCCACCAGGTGGAGGTAAACAAATGGCAGTCAACAACTGGAGAGGTGAATTTCAGATACACATGTTCTCCATAGGATATGGTTTTAATACAAGTGTGTTAGTCCATACAGAAATCCCACAAAATACTAGCAGTAGGGGGTTGAAGGATTGCTGCTGCAGGAACAGGGTGAGTGGGAGTGGGTGGATAAGCTCAGCCAAAACTGCAACTACTACTGTCCCTTAGTTAAGAGATAAGTGAGTCCAAACTGACTCACTGAAAATGGTGCAGATTAAAATTGTGTACTTTGGGATACTGCTGGTTGCATTTTGATTATTTTATGTTAACATTTTCTACTTGTTTACATGCATGCTTTTACTATAGGGGTAGTCAGAACTTTCACCAGTGTTTTCCATGAATGGGTCCTGGGAAGTGAGTGTGCCAGGCTTATTGGCATTTAACTAGGACTAATACAGCTTGTTTTCATAGAAAAGGTAGTCAAAGCAGGAGCACTATTTTTTTTTTTTCAAAGATTCCCAATAAGTAAGTAAAAAATTCCACAGCGGGGAAGAAAGAGAGGGTTAGAATCTATTTATTAGGGAACTAATTTAGAGTAACTAATTTCTTCACCAGTAATGGGAGAGAGCCTGAACTGACGAGGGAGCAGCGACTCCACTGCTTGATCCGAGTGAGAAGGACGAGGCAAGGAAGAGAAGCCAGCCTGCCGTTGTTCTGGGAGATTGCTCTGCACTGTCACAGATAAAGCGAGTTATTTTAGAGTAAGTACTAAGCTTCAGTAATCTACAGGAATGAGGCTCTAGGATAAGAATGTCCTAAGCAATTAGTGAGTGAGGCCTGTTAGTGCTGATCCAGGTCACACAGTTCAGTTCTGCAAAAAAATTAATTGCCAAATCACCATGCTGCCAGAAGTGCAGCAGTGATGCAGGAGAGCAGCTCTGCCTTAGCCTGTTAGAGCTGTCCCAAGGGTCAGTGGGAAGGGGAAGGGAAGGTTTGCTCCTGGCAGAATCCTGCCTGTCCCCTGCTGAGCTGGGGCTATGAGCTCTGCCTGTGGTGTTCCCCAGCACACAGCAGCCAGGCAGGGCCAGCCTAAGCCTCGCCGTTAGGTGGTGGTCTAGAACAATGAGAAGAAAATGCTCATTGAGATGTTTAGAGCGGCACGAAAAACTAAGCTGCAACTCTTCAGCGTAATGGCTATTTTTTCAGTAGGGATTAGGGAAAGCAAATATTTTAGCGTTAACTCTTTTTTCTTCCCCATCTTGAATTATTAGTGAGATGTGCCACATCCTCATATGCATCATCTCCTGACATATGCAACATCAAAACCACCCACATCCTAAGTTCTGTTAAAACTTTATAGTCTTCTCTTCTTGTCCTGTTTTAACATGTCTGCTGGAAGAATTACATTCTGAAGCCACTGAAAATTCTTTCCCAGCGTAGAGATCTGCCAGATCTGGGATTATTATGGTGGTCAGGGACACTAGGAGCAATTTCCATTCCAGTTTATAAATTGTATGTTAGTCCAAATCCAGGTATTGCTTAGAACTGGTGTTTAGGAAGTGGTAGTAATGGGCAAGTTGTGAAGAAGCTAAAAATCATAGAAGTGGTGCTTTGATGAAACTACCAAAGCCCTATGTTGCTGATTTATAACCAGTTTGTGGGTTTTTTCCTGCTTGTTAGTATAAACATTTTCAAATACTTGGATAGAGAAGTCATCCCTCCTAATCATATACCACTGATTTGTGACTTTCTGCCAGTAATAACAGGCAAGCAGTCTCCAATCTTGCTGGAGCCTGATTATAGCCATTTTTTTCAAAAGGTATGTCCTCAAATCTAGACTAAGTGCAGATGAGAATGATGTTTTCCTTACCTTTTTGGAACTGTGATTGCAGAGGTTTTTGTGGACTGTAGTTGCTCACCTTGTGGAGCGTGTGCTGTCAGTAGCTGAAGAGCACCATCAGCATTGCAGAACTCGCAGTTGTTACTGATTGTCCACTAAAGGACTGCAATGATTTAACACAGGTAGACAGGCGTTCTTTTTCTCTAGGTTCCTCTGTGATTCCCATTTTCCTAGTGTCTGTTCAAGCAATTCAGTTGTGTGTATGCAGACCTACTCAGTGCTACCAGGCCTCCACTGATGACAGGGCTGGACAGTAAACACAAAATAATTTCAGTACCATTCAGCAAGAGATGATGCTCAGCGTGTCAGGTGTTCATTTTAAATCTCTCTCTGACTTAGTTAGACCTGCTGTAAAAGCAGCTCAGGATTTTTTATGGCAGAGTTGTCAGTGCTGTGACCAGCATTTTTTGGGTTCAGTAGAAGACAGGTTTGATGAGACATGTGAGGTGTTCACAACAATCCTCTTTCATCAATGCTGTTATCTCAGGTCTTCAGGGATTATCAGCCACTGGCATTGATAGAGATAAAATCCTTTTCACTGCAGTCTGTAGACTTCCTATCCTTTTCTCTGTGGTTTTTCTGTGCATTGCCGGTGTAAATCAGTCTGCAGCTGTCAGAAATACTTGTCTAGTTGATGTTTTTAGAATACTTCGAAGCAGGAGCTGAGACAGACACACCAGATAGTAGGGGTGAGCATCATCCACGTGCTGATGCTCTGGCACAAAGCTGCTGTTCACGTCTCTTGCTTCTGGGAGATGGTATTTAGGGATGTCCCAATAATTCTTAAAATACTTGGATTTTAAGAAACTCTAATTTTCTATATAATGTGATTTTTGTAAAAATGCTTGCCAAAAAAAAATAAGCCAGCCCATAACAATGCAATATTTTATCAAAATGCAATAAAGTATTAAAAGCCTATAACTCCTTTTAGAAGTGCTGGACCCAAAACTAAAAAAGCACATTTCACTTACAGTAGCTCCCAGTAAGAAAAGCCGTAGAATAAAAGCCTTTGGCTAAAACAGAACAAAACCACAGGTTTTACAGATTCTTCACAGGTCAGGCACCAGTGTAGAGAAAATCACTAATGTATCAAGATGCTGGCATGCCCCGACAGTAACCTGTAACTAACTTGATGCTCAGCCGTTGTTCCTGTGAGCACTTTCTGCTTGTGGGTACCTGCTCAGCAAACCCTCACCATCCTTAAGGTACTTCCTCGAGACAATGGCCACCTTCAGCCTCATACACATGGAGGGGCAGCAGTAACAATAGGTACAAATAATCCAAAAGAAACTTCCACTGAATCCAGTCTTACATAATGTTCCCATTTTCTTATTGCTTCCCAGAGAGGTACAGACTAATCCTGCTGTGCCCAGTTTGCCTGCCAGGCCAGCAGACAGAAACTGCCTTCAGGTTCCTGAAAAGCCCACAGCACACTTTGTACTGAGTGTTGTGGTTTAACCCCCTCAGGCACCTCAGCTCACACAGCCACTCACTCTCCATGGTGGGATGAGGGGGAGAACTGGAAAAGTAAAAGTCAGAAAACTCTTGGGTCAAGGTAAAGACAATTTAACAGGTAAAACAAAAGCTGCACACACAAGCAAAGGAAAGTAAACCCAGGAATTCATTCACCACTTCCCCATGGGCTAGCAGCCATCTCGAGGACAGCAAGGCTCCATCACACCTAACGGTGACTTGGGAAGACAAACACCATCACTCAGAATGTTCCCCCTTCTTCCTTCTTCCCCCAGCTTTATACACTGAGCATGACATCATATGGCCTGGAATATTCCTTGGGTCAGGAGGGGTCAGCTGTCCCAGCTGTGTCCCCTCCCAGCCTCCGCACTGGCAGGAAACTGGAAGAAGCAGAAAAGGTCTTGACACTGCAAGCCCCACTCAGCAATAAAAGAAACATCCCTTGTTATCAACACTGTTCTCAGCACAAAGCTGAAACATGGCCCTGGACTGGTTACTGTGAAGAAAATTATCTCTACCCCAGGACACGGAGACTCTAAAAGTTTCCTAGTGTGCCTTTGAGTGATCCATTTGTTCCCCTCAGGAATAACAGGAATAGTGTATGTTGGATTACTCATGGACAGCTTTAATCAAGCTTTGAGATAAAGCAGTAGTTGCTTAGAATTTTAGGCTTGAAAAATGGAACAAATGCTGACCAGAGAAAGCAGCATGCATCTTCAGAAGTCTTATTTACAGCTCCTCAGGGGCTGTGTCTGTCTTGGCTAAGTTGGCATCATGAGCCTGTCCCACAGAAGTCATCCTTATACAGATTTTACCTGAAATCTTCCTGAATTTGCCCCTTTCCTGGCTCTACTTCCTAAGCCTGATTACTGATGTCCCCCAGAGCAGCCATCATAGACAGGCCAGGCCTTCTCCCTTCTCACCATCCTGCCCTTGCACTGAGCTATCACTAGATAAAGCAGGTGACTTTATGTTTTCTCTCCTGCCTATTGCTTTTCTTTGTCTTTTGTTATTTCTTAATGCAATCTTGCTCTGGATTTCAGCTTAATTTGTAATCGGAAGTAGCTTGTATACAGCTCCATAGCTTGGCTGGCTGGACTAAATAAGGCAAGAAGGCAGGACTAATAAGAGAGCTAAAATCACTCTTCTGTAAGAGTGTCACAACTTTGAGTTGTGAGCTCACAGTCCACAACAAACCGGTTTTTAGAAAGATTTCAGTCCAAGCACATCAGGTGGCAGGCCCAGGTCAGAAGCAGCTACAGCAGGTCTGACAGTGCCTGTTTGGCCAATCTGGTCTGTAGTGATGGGACACAGATTGGGATGATCTGCACTCATTTCCTGTGAGTTTATTCATGAGTAAAAGCTTTAATGTGCTTCTTTCCTAGATAGTCTGTAGGCTCTGGGGCAGTATTTGACACTGGCTCAGCTGTTGCCAGAGCAAACAGCATTCCAGTGCTCTGTGCACTGCTGGAGGTCCTGGTGCACAATGGCAGGACCAGAGGCCCAAACTGAAACACGGGAGGCTCCCTCTAAACAGCAGGGAACACTTTTTCACTGAGGATGACTAAGCACTGGCACAGTGTCTATTTAATTTCTTATTTTTGTGAAATCAGCAGCTGTGCTGATTCCCAGCATGCCAGCAGCATAACACAGCAGGATTTCATTCTGGATAGGTTCCAGTCCAGCTGCTGATTACCTTTCAAAAATCACTAATTCAGTCACATGCTATTTGTTAAGGCTTGAACATCTAACTAACTGTTGGTGAATCCAGGGCACTTTGTAGACAAGTTAATACTATCTAATTAGGATTGTCATGCACACGTGGTGCTGATCTGTAGCATTCAAAACTATGGTTTCATTTTCTGTAAGCAATTCTTATATAGCTAATGTAGCATAGAATTATTTTGTGCCACCAAAAAAAAAAAGTGTGAGCTGTACTGGAAAAGTAGAAAGAAATTATACCAAGGTGTTGCCTACGTTGACATCATGCATGAATATGCCATATATGTCCTATATGATCAATTTCTTTGAAAATCAGCATATACATCTCAAAAATAAACTCTCTTATAGTGAGTAAAGATTAAGGTTAAAAATTAATTACTGTGAAAGCAGCACTCAAAGCTAGCTTATTTAGCATATATTTATTCAGAAATCAGAGCTCTTACAATCTTTTTATGAATTCTTTTTGTGTTTTTAACTTAATCTTGGTTACAAACCCTCTCATAACAAACCTGGTTAGAAGTTAAATATGGTTTGAAGCCAGTGCAGAGTATAAATGTACAGTTGCTGATATCAATCCTAATTTTGTCTCGTTTCAGAAAGGTCTTACAGCTTAAGAATTCCCTGTTCAAATACCCATTTTGCTAAACTGGGGGAGGAGGTGATCCTGGTCCAAGGTCAGTGGGAGCAGAGTCGTGCTGAGGCAAAGGGACTTGAGCAGCTATTTGTCAGAGGAACAAGCCCCCGTCCCTGGGGAAGGGATTTTTCTGCATTTGAATTCTCTAAAACTGAAATCAGAAGGAGCTTTCAGAAGCAAGGGCTGATTTGTGGAAGAATCAGAGAATCCTGGCTTAGCCTGGGAGCTCTTGTTGGTCATGGCGACAAGCTGTAACTTCTAAGGAGTGACAAATTGCAAGATTGCAGCTCCCTCTTAACTCTGCAACTCACCTTTCAAATCAAATCACTTCATGTTGGAATATCTCAGCATACAGAGACCAAGGACCCATGGTTACCTTTGGAGAGTGTGCTCACAGCCCAGCTTCCAGAGGTTCTGAAGGCATCTTTCTTGCAGCCCGTGTCCTCCCCTCTGAGCCATGGAGGTTGCCACATCCAGTTCTGTTGTTTATAAACAAATAAAACAGGCAACTGTCACCCTTTCTTCGCTTTTTAATATTGTGATTGGTCTATGCAGAACAGCTTGCATAAATAAAGAGCTGGACTGAAGTAAATGAGAGGTATAAATGGCAGGGAGGATCTTCTGAGCTTCAGCTGAAGGAGTCACAAGATTTCCCTTTGTAGTGCTAGATTAGTTCCTCTCCTTTGCTACAACTTCCAGTGAAATGAATGCAGGAGTATTGCTCACATGAGAACAATAACTGATGTTAAAACCTGGAAACTGGTGTCAAAACTTAGGAAGTGCTATGGGTTTCAAGCACTAAAGATCTTACAGATTTCACTAGGTGGAAATCTTCATTTCACTGTAATGAAGTCAGTTTTGATTTGCAAGAGTGAATTATACTGTAAAAGTAGAGTAGCAGTGAAATAGAAGATACTTTAATTGAAGCCACCCTCTCAGGAACACCAAATCCTTGGCTGGCCTTGGCAGCTGTCATCCCCCTGTGTCTCAGACCACGATCACTACAAAAGCAATGGAGAAGCCTCATCATTTTGAATATGAAGATGAAAGCAGTCCTTATTTACAGTTACACCCAGTGACCATTGTGCACAGGAAGTGTGTGATTATAAAAGTACAGTTAGGACAAGTCTTACACATCTTCCCTACCTGACTGTAGCAAGACAAATACTGCCTTTGTTGGATTAGGTAAACAGCAGAAATGCCCCTGTAGTGATGCAGAGCAGACCATGGCTTTGTAAAGTTTGTGCAGAGCTGTTACTTCTGGGGGCTCTGAAGAGCCTCTTCAGATTCTCGTAAAGCATGGAATCTCAGAGAAGAATTTTCCTTTCAGTCAGTGCAGTTTCAACTGGAACACGAACAACATCTGTTTTTACACCAAATAGTTTTGACAGACAATATCTTACAGGATTAAAAAAAAATGTGTTCTGTTAGCAACCATTATTGTTCGAGCCATAGGGCTTGGTTTGCTCAAGTAAACATATCCCCTGTCACACTTCTGGGTATTCCCACACCAGGCTGACAGATGTGACACACAGTCTATAGGAGTGCAGTGCTGGAGGCTAGGCGGGCTGCCCTGGCACTGCTCTCTTGACCCTGTATTTACATGGTGCCGGTCTGAACATCCACTCCCCATCCTGTTCCTTCTGCCCCTCCCCTGCGGGTGCTGCCAGTGGCAATGGTGGCTCAGGCACTGCTCCACCTGCAGGGCCATGGATGGACAGGGGCTGAGGACAGGAGCCTACAAGCACAAGGTAAGGGTAAAGAGGACATGGCCTGAGCATCTGTAATGCCTTCATCACAGATGGCTGTTCAGCTGCGGCCTGAGTTTATGGGCAGGTGATCTATTCCATGAGCAGCAGCTACTGGTAAGCAGCGTTCCTTCTCTGCACTTAGCATGAGGGTCTGGCTTTGCTCTGACAGACAACAAAATCTCGCTCCAAATTTTGAAGCCTTGAGGCTACATTGCAGCAGACAGCTGGGAATTCAGAGCACAAAGTACTCCTTCTGTATGAAAACATTCCTACAGCCAGCAAAAGGGCAACTCTGCATAAGATAAAAGTAGATCCATCATGAGAGGCAGGACAGTATTTAATCATCAAAACTGGTGCAGAGGATATAATTGCAGAGTTTTTCAATCAATCTGACAGGCATTGAAGGAAAGGGCTGCAGTGAACTCCCCCACTTCTGTCCAGCACTTTTGTAGTGCATTCAGATTTTTCTAGTCCCTCCTGCAAAGGCAACATATAATTCTGCAATTCTTTTAAGTAGCATCAAGGACATTGTGTTCCAGTTCCGCATCTCTGATGTATCAATTAACTTGAGTGACTTGGAACTCTTACCTTGAAGCTGTGCACATAATGTTTGACATTAAAAAAGAAAATGCTGCCAACATTTGTTGAAGTGCCAAAAAGAGAGTGCTCTGTTCAGGCTCACACCAACCACCTCATTGTTCCCATCCTATCTCACAGGATAATCAGAAAGTGCCTGGGCGATTCTCCACCCTTTCCTCATTTTCTCTGCAGGGAAGCATGAGATCAGCAGCTTTCTCCTTTTGTTAATTTTTGTCCTTTGCATGACTATTTGTTTTGATTTGTTAGAATTTATTTTTTTAAGTAGAAAAAAAGTCATAGGGTATAATGCAGGGATTCCTGCAGCCCAGGGAAGCTGTCTCTGGAGACTCCCTGTAGCCAAGTTGACTCTCCAGAATTGTTCAGAGCACTTGAATGTTGGGTTTCTGCTCCAGATTTTGCTATAGAGGCAGCACAGGGAGATTAACCTGTCTGGGCTAAAGAAAGCCTTGGTGAATACCACTGTAGTGATTAGCAGGTTTGTAATTGCTAATTTGGTATTCCAGTATTTAGTGATGTCTCTGGAAATAGGAGGCGTTAGTGATATAGAAATATTTACAAATCACTCCCAGCTAGCCAGTGAACAAAGACTCAAGTCTATTAGTGCCAGGAAATAAATTCCCTGCTCCTAACATGTAAATATAAGAATCAAAATAGCAACCAAAAGCAAGAAATGTGCAAGATTTAGGAGATATTTTAGCAAAATAGGAAGCACACTTTGCATAATTATGTCATTAATTACTGCAACTAGTGGGACTGTTACCGCTTTTAGATAAGGGTTTGGTCACCATGCCAAGCCAATTTATTTTAATCTGTGAAGCTTCTGGCAATGTCAGATGACAAATTTAATTTAATTCCTCATGTAAATTTAATTCCTCATGTAAAATCAGGAATTACATCTGTACATTACAAACCCATGAGCACTAGCCATAAAAAAACCAACCCTTGTTGGTGCAGTATTTTTTTTGGTAATACTTCCTGTGTTTCACCTATATAAACTCTGAGCGTCTGTTATCAATCCCTTCCTTTCCTTATCAATCCTTTCCTTTATAGCTGTATAGCAAGTGCCTTAAACTAAATGGGATAAGAGCTTCTGGCTAGGAGCTATTTTACACTGTTCAAGGCGAGACAGGCCAACAAGAAAAGTGCCTGAAGTGAGGCCTGGGTAGCCACTCTTCTGGCAGCACAATGTGTACTTTTAACTACTGGCAGAATAACAAAATGAAAGAACTTGAGGTCAAATCAATCTCCAGCCATAAATACCAGGCATTGACCTTAACAACACTTCTTTGGTACATCTAATAGCAAAAATACATAGAAGGTGATATTTCCATTATGATTCATTTTCTCAGCCTCAGAGGTACCTGTCATTGCTACCCTGTATTGCCTAGTTCCATGGATTTCCATTATTTTTTATTTAACTTCCAACTGTTTTCTGGTGTTATTTTTCTAATTCTGTCAAAACTGCAAAGGAATATAGCCAGCATATGCAGAGTAATCTGAAGAGATTATCAAAACTGACAAATTTCCAATTGTTGATCTTTTCATCTCTGCCAGATTCTGCTGTAGAGTTGCCTTTCATTCTCCCCATTCTGGTTGCACCCAGGGTTCCTGTGATGAGCAGGGAAGTTGTGTTCTCCACAGCAGTGCCCAGGACTCTGTGGGTTTAGTGGATTTTATCTGCATGCCATGAAGGATTACTGTAATCTTCAGGTACACAATGCAGAGGTAATTCACCTTTTAATCCATATTTAGCAAAAGCCTTTCAACACACCTCTGTAGTGCAGCTGATTATCTCTAGCATATGAGTACCAAATGCTATCATGGATAAAGAGTAGAAGTTCTGAAACTCTGAGAACACTGGAGTTTAGAGCCTAGGCATTCTGCATGGTACTGATTTCTTTCTGTATGTTACTACCCTGAGCTAGGAATGGTTCACAGTGCTGCAGATCAGCCAGAAGTCTGAAAGTAAAAAGAGCTTCAAGCCCAAGAGGCTGAGGAGAGTCCCACAGGCATTCATCACCACCAGCCCAGCCTCAGCAGCAGGGAAAGGGGCAAAAATAGAGGTTAGCACTCACATTCCCCTCTTGCTGAAGACAGGGGATGAGCATGGATTGCTGGCAGCCCTATGGGCATATCAGCTCACACAGATGTGCAGGGTGATGCTGAGGATGTTCTCCTGCTCTGGAGCAGCCCACAATTAACATGGCACACAGGATGGCGAGTCCTGCTACAGCTCTCCTGACTTTGGCTTGCACCTCCATGGCTAAAGATGCAAAGCCCTTTGCCTCTTATGGTGCAAGCAGGATTGGGTTTCTACGCCTGAAAAACAGCTCATGTGAGAGGGCTCACCTATGACTCTCTAGCAAAGGAACTGCATTGTACAATAAAATGAAGTAGTTAAAAAAAAATGGGTATGACCTAAACACTTCAGAGCTACACACATATAAATAATACAAATTATTAATAGCAACATAAAAATGTTTTAAAATTTGGCTATACTTTGTTCCTGTATTCACAGGTTAAGAACTTCTTGTAAGTCTTAGTAATATCTGCAGTGCACTTTCAGAGAAAAAAACTTTTCTGACCTACCTTTCCCCTCCAACTGTCATAGTCTTCAAGCCCCCTGGAATTGTAAATGTTCTTAGTCCTGAAAATTGCTCCATCACTGCTTTTAATTTGCCTCATCTCTTAGTGTGTTGTGCTTGAATCACAGCTGAGTAATTGGTCTCAGTACAGAGCATGAAAAACAGAATCTTAGGGAAAGTAAATTAATGCATCCACTACTGCAGGGACAGTCCACTAATGAAATAATGGACTAGAAACTCATGTCCTTGTAGCTACCCTTAATCAGCAACATAAATGTTCCTTGGAAAAGGCATAATTCAGCTTTTTATTCAGTGAGTCTGTATCTTTGAACAAATCACTTCCAAAACATTCTTTTGACTGCTAAAGTGAAAGACAACTGAAAAATAATTCAGAAAACAAGATATATTTTAACGGTCAAATTGGGAAGACAATATTTAGTATTTCAAGCTCAGTGGGACATACATTGCTCTTTTCGAAATCCATAGTTATTACATTAATTTGGTGAAGTTGAATCTACCCAGAAACTAGATATTTCCATGCAAGTTATAGAAATAATTTTTTTAAAAAAAGTTTAAATGTAATATTAATATTAAATATATTTTTAAGCTATTAAACTTAAAAAATGTGTACAACACCAAAGATATAATAATTTCTGAGCTATTTTAACAACAAGTATGCTTTGCTTGGATGAAGGTTATATCTGTTATGCATCTGACAGTGACATACTGACCTGGCTGCAGGGTTTGTTTTCATTTAAGGGGAAGCTGAGAAGGTCTCTTCAGTGGGTGACCATAGACCCCACTGAAAAACTCAGGGTCCCTTTTATTCTCCTTTAAACCCCTTACAACAAAAACACACTATGTTAGGAAATGCCACGTTCCCTAGGTCAGAGAGCAGCCCTAGAGCAGAAACAGAATGAAGGATTAACTCAGGGGCACAGGCAGTTCAGGTTCAGGCTGCAATAGGTGCAGAGAAATCTGAACTTCTTGGAGGCAAAACAGAATTTCTCCACCACTGAATCAAAACCACTCTGGCCACTGTCCCCAAAGCTAATTTCCTGTACTTCTCCAGTGCAATGTGGCTTTTGCTGGAACTTAAAATGTGACTGCTAGCACTGATCTATCTGAGGACAGACATTTGAAACTGTGATTGTAAATAATTTTGGCAAGATTTTAAAGTGCATTTCACTGAATGTGTGATCTAGAATCTTAACAGTCTGGCCCTGGTGTAATGGAAGTGAACAACTATTCTTAGGTAAAGGTAATGCTGGGCAGGACATGAACACAAGGTCCAGGAACCAGAACAAAATTTGGTGCCCAAGAAAGTTTTTAGTCTCCACAAAAGCCTGAGATGATGACATACACACAAATGGACCAGGATCATGGCTTTTTGGCAGTACAAACTGGTTCACTAGGTTACCACTTTCTACAGACATCAACAACCAGCCAAATCCCAGCTTTGCAGCATAAACTATCATGGTCCAGTTTCTTGATAGTGTGTTAGAAATCATGCTTTCCAAATTGGCCTTCTGGTTTAATAAGTTTCTGGGATAAAATGGCTTTTATCATCAAAGAATTCAAGTTGAAAAAAAAGAATTTGTTTAATGTGTTTGATTACGTAATTGAGGCTATGGATAAAATGGGATCAAATCACCTGAACAAATGCACTTCTATGTTCAGTAGTATTCTCTAAGAACAAAGATGGCATCCTCTTAAGAGTAATATTAGTTTTGAGATATGTACATATTTGAGATATGTATTTCATGAGGCTTGAAAGTTTATAATTGCACGGCTCAGTGTGATAAACCTTTCTCTCAAAGTATGCTTGTGCACAGACAAAGGAAACAAGCTGCATCAAAAATCTGGACAGAGATAATATAGTATAGATAAATCTGAAGTTTGGCATCTGCTAGGAGTTCAGAGCTTGTTTAATTCTTTATATTAAATAGTTTGTGGTTCACTGATGTCATCAGGAGAACAGGCATAACTTTCAGTTTCAAAAAATGCCCGATTTAAAGCTGAAAGCATATGGCAATAGCTGTTGTTTTAGCCCGGGAGACTGTCACACAGAGTTGGAATCTGTGGTGTGTTCTGCTATTTTGTCAGCAATATGATCAAAATGAAGAATTTCAGAAGAAAAACCTCCTGAGTTTTGGTTGATTTAACATTTTGCTTGTGCTCCGGAGATAATCAGTATCATTTGTATCTTAGAAAATAAGGCTCAGGAAGGGTAGCAAAATGTGTCCACCAAGAAATCATCTATTCCAGTCGTCATTTCCATAACCATCCTCCTTATTTGTAAGAGCTGTCAGCAGTAAATGCTTCTGCACGTTTGTGTGGGTGTGCAGCAGCACAGTCTTGCTGGCCAGGATAATCACTGTGCCTCGGGGTCACGGCTGGCCAGAGGACAGGGTCCTTTCTGCATAAGCCTTGTGTCACTCTGTGGGTTGGGAAGAGGGGTGAGGGGATCAGATTGCCCAGGAAGAGGAGACGGATGTGGGTAAACACTGATCAAACCTGGAGAATGAAAATTAGCAGCCTCCTTTGCAGTTTCCTTGGCGCCGGCGCTTCCTGCTGGAGCAGAGCCTTTGGCAGGCGCCGGGATAAGCAGTTTGTCAGATGCCTTGTCTTGGTGCTTTGGAGGAAAGCCTGACTCTGGCTGCAGACAGCCATCAGATGCCATCAGCCAAACCCACTTTCAGGCTTTTTTATATCTCATATTTCCAACTGTTTGTCCTTGTTTCTCTCGTGGTGTATGGCTCACAGATCTGCCCTCCCAGGCTGCTCACCAACCACTGACTTTTCTCCCGCTGTTTCTTTAGATTTGGCCACTGCCCCTGGTTGCCTCTTGGCCTTCTGCTTTACCTTATTGTTTCTCTTCATACAGACAACATTGATATAGTTAACTTGTCTGGTTTGGAGACTTCAGAAGACACTGCAGGAGGGTAACAGGGGCTTGCCCTGAGGGCATTTGTCTGCTTCCAGCACAGGCCAGGGCTCATCAAAGGACATATTTTAGCTCTTTGGTGGCAAAAAAGTGCACAGTTTGTCTCGAGTCAGGCCCTGACAGACACAGATCATCATAATCATTAAAACAATCACCACAACTGCAATTAATTTGAACTTCTGTAAGCAGACATGAGGTTTGGTGATACAATCTCAGTCCTGAAAAAAATAATGTAAATGTGCTTCAGTGCTCTGTATTGAAGATCCAGCTTATAACAGAGCCAACATAGACAAACCAGTTCCCTTTCACTGGTAATGTACATTTTCATTTCCCACCTCAGATTTAGCAGTACTAAAGTAATCCTGCACCTTTGCATCAGGAAGGTGTAGGAAACAAGAATTGTTTTATGTAAGTAAAGGCACCAAAAAGATGGGTTAGATGATACACTGAATCCAGATATGTAATTATCTCCTTGCTCATGGTCTCAAAAAAAACCCCTTCCCTCAGAGTAAGTCAAATGATGACAAACATTATTGCTTAGGGATTTACTACTTTCTTTCATTCCATGTAAACCAGAGTGACAAGATAATTATATGGAACACTCTGTAGAGAGGAAGTAGTAGATTCAGCAAAGACCCACAAAGAGAGGCAAGCAACAAGGCAAAGCAGCGAGGAAGATAACATGCACAAAATCTCTACTGGATATTGACATACTAGAAAACCAAATAATCTAATTGGAATTAGGACCAACTTTGCATAAAATGCAATGCTGAAATTATAGCAAGAATGGGAGAAATCTTGCTGACACTTAGGCATCTGACACTGTTACCTGTGATGATCCCAGGGTAGACCTGAAAGAACGCTCAGCAGCAAGAACAATTTAGTTGAAGGTGTTGAATACTGCCTTTTCTAACAAGATTCTAAATTTCACCTGGAAGTTTCAGGGAGACATCTCATAATCTATCTTTCTATAATACATCCAGCTCTGCCAGATCAGCTGAACAAATAATTTTCAGTGATGAGATTATTCCTATAAGAACATCATTAAAATTGCACTCACTGAAGTACGGAAACCTGTCAAGGCTTTGTGCCTTTACTGATGTTTCAATAGAAAAAAAATATGTGATATCTGGCCTCCCTTTCAATTGCTATGGAATTTTGTGGATACTGGGAAAATTTACCTTTCAGTTATGCTTGGTCTAGTAGACATTATAATGAAAATATTTGATTGAATGAGATGCAGAAGATAACCCAGCTGGTGACTTTCCCTCTTGTCAGGAACATTAAGCGGGTTCCCTGAAATAAATTGCTAGTTCAGTTTCATTTGTCTGCTGGGGCTAAACAGCCTGTTACTGTAGGGTGGAAAAAGACAGATTCAGCAGCAACCACAGAAACCTGGCCCAAAATAATTTGGCAGAGGTTAAGCCTTGGGTTGGCGCAGTGCCTGGGAGCAAATTACATCCATGCCACTGGACTTAGTGGCCTTTCTCATGTGGTCATTACTCTGTACTCCTACAGTGACTTAGCATCTACCTCCATTTAGGTACTTATTTCTTCAAAACACCAATACCAAAACTATCAGAAGATTTTTAGTGATTACATGCCTGGCACCCAGAAGTCTCATCTTTCTAACCTAGTTTGGCTTTTATGCCTCTCTTTGATAGTCATTTTGGATAAATGCTGCTGTTCTCTGTCCTTCCCACTACATTTCCAGGTACAAATTTCTATCAATTCACTGTGAACGTGGCTTTTTGGCCAACTCTCAGGCTTGAGAAAGCTTCAGTGAAAGTACAGCAAAGGGAATTCTAGTCAGAAAAGTACAGAGATTAGGGGAAAGAATACCCAGAACAGAAGTCTGACTTTCTGCCAGGAGACTGACTTTGCACTGGCTGGCAATGGAGCTGCACTGTCTGATAGCAGCTGTCACTGTGGGAAGAAAAGGATTGACCATTATCAAGGATGTGCAGCAGGCCTTCCTGGGTCACCATTCCCTGTGCCGGGAATATCACAAGGACACTTCAAAGAGAGGAGCTCTCTCACCAGTCACAGCCAGCACTAAACTGGGTTGTTTTCAGTACTGGTGAAGCATCACAAGTCCCTTTTTTTTAAGTTTAATCTTGAAAGCTTTTATTCAGGGTATGGCAAATGGGATCATTGTGACTTCAGCTCAGCTCCATCTGCTGATAGAGACTTTATTTTTGGTCATAGTGTCACAATTGCTTTAAATAATTGAGACTGAAAACCTCCAGGATGATTCCTGCAATGGAAATCATAATGCTTCCCGTAGCATCCTGCTCTGAGACAATGTGTAGAACAAAGCTGAAAACCTGAGCTTAGCCTGCAGGTAGGGAAAGGCTGTGCATGGAAACTCAGCTGCTGTCTGCAATGCAGGACAAGTTCCTGAGATGGCGCTGGGTTAGCTGGCCAGGACCCCACTGTTTCTCAGCAGGTAGATTTGTCCTGGTGCAGCAGCTACTCTGTGCTGCGGTGTGAGACACAGAACAGTGTCAAGATCCTGAGGGCATGTGCCCAGGGAAGAGAAATGCAGAGATAGAAGGCAGGGCAGCACAGAGGTGCAAAGTTTACAGGAACCAGACCAAGGATCTCTAAATTTGCCTCCTGCTTTAGTTAACTTAGAATCAACACATTACATTTTTGAAGGATAGATCTGACCACACACTTCTACTTCCTTAGGCTGAACTCAAGTTAGCAAAAAAATTATGACTGGCTGAAAACAAATAAAACCCACACACGTTATGCCTTTTGGCTCTGAGCCAGTGGGATATACATTCGGCAGTTTTTTCAAAGACTTGAGAGATGCTTCTTAGCAAAAAAATCCCTGGAAGTGAAAATTCCCAAACAACTGTCAGACTGCAGGGATGATGGGTTGGCCGAAAAAATCTGATGTTGCAAATCTTGCTATGGACTGGAGGCAGCTGAGAACACCCAACTGCAGGAACACAGGACTCTGTCAAGTCTGGATTATTTTGCTTATTTGAGCTATGGACAAAGATCACTACAGCCAATGTCTATCCTGTCTCCATCCACACACAATATAACATGGCTGCTGTTACAAGTCTGTAATGGTGGCTTTCTGTGTCAGTTTATAGGCAGGTTTCTTGAAAGACAGCTGGTTTTGTCTTTTGAATAACAGCCAGCACTCACTGGAAGCACTGTACAAAGATTTTTAGTGGCTTAGGAGCCGCCTGTCCTGCTCCCAGTGCACATTGCCCCTGCCACCAATGACAGAGCCACATGGGTGGTGTAAGTAAGTTTCACCAGAAGAAGACTGAAGGGGCATAGACATTAAATTCACATCCCACTCTTGGAAATTATTTCTGCCTAGTGAAGCTGGAAATAATAGTTGTGAAGTGCATTGACAAAGAGGGCTTCACAGATGCTACCCATATGAAATATTTCAGTGGAAGAAACCTCTACTCTGTAAAAGCCACTCATGCCCTAAGCAGGTTTTTAATGAGGAACCCCCACTGAAAGTGCTGAAGAGGGAAAAACAGCCTTGGTTAAGGCAAGGGATATATTTCATTGGAAGTAATCCTAGATTCATTGAAATTACTTGCAAATTTTGATTCATTTCAACAGGATGGGATCTTAGCCACTTTTGAAGTAGTGGAGATGAACTCCATAGGATAGCAAGTCATGTAACTGTTCACATGTTTTAGTGCAGGAATTCAAAGCAAGGCATCCCTCCTAACATCCGTGTAATGAAGCTCAGTCACTGTTCTGCTTTCCAAACCTTCCAAGCCTCTTTACAGCCACAAGTTAGGCAGAAATCAGCTGCTATCTGATCTCACATATTATCTTTGGTGCCCAAGTTGTATTACATGACCAAAGAACTCATGAACAATTATAAATTAATTAACACAGACAAAATTCAACACTAAGCAAATGAGGTATATGTCAGTCTAAAAATATCTTAATGTTAAATTTCAAAAATCCCAGGTGACTCTCCACAGTAACACATCTGGAAAGCTCAGTTTTTGCTCTCTCCAGTGACAGCTCACAGAGCTGGATCTCAGTCCTTGGTCTAGTCACTCTTCCTAAGCAGATGATGTCACCTACCCCATGCCTTTCTGAAGCCAGCAGGCCTCTCTACAAGAGTCAGCAACTCTCTTCTCATCCTCAACAGCAGAACTGAGCCAAAGCAAGAAAGAATGAAAGAAAGAAGGAAAGAAAACACCTCATTTCTGATAAATCAAGTAGGCTAATCAAACATAGTGAGGAAAGGCCGCGCAGAAATGTATTTATAACACACAGGATGTCAAACAAATCAGTGACAGAGGGAGCATGACTTGAGCAAGTTAAGTGTCCAAATAATCCATCAGGCTTTGAGTTGGCAAGAATGCTACAGGACCAGATGTAGGCTGTGAATCAGCAGCTTTGGAATGCCAGCACAGAAAGAATGGCAAGAGAGATCCGAGGAGGGACAGAGGCATGTAGAAACTGCTCCAAGACCATTTTAGCAAAGCACATGTCTCTACCATATATTTATGTTCCTATGATGGTAAAGTAATGGCTCAAATGCTTACTAGCTTAGCTCCTCAAAGCATTAATTGAGGTCAAAAAACCTTTGTGATATCTTGAACAGATGAAATCTACGGCTGACCAGGCACTAGGGCAAAATTTAAAATTTTAAATCAAAAAACATGCTTTAGAAAGACCCATTTGCTGGAGAGAGGAAGTAAAATGCTGAATTACTGCTTAGTTTCCAAAATATGCATTCTGTAGACTGACTTCTGTCTTGGCTGTCACCAGAGCAGGCTGAAGAACAAGTGGAGGAGAGCTCTCCCGTGCTCCTGGCAATGTGGTGCCAAGGGCAGGATTCCTTTCCATGGGTGGGGATGAGAGACATGCTGAGGGCATTTGTTCCCAGCTAACTTTGGCTGTTTGCTAAACAGCCTGAGGATAGATGTGGGTCCAGCAGGAGGGCTTGGTGGGTATCCCTACCCTCATCCTGCCCATTGCTCTCTCTCCTTGGCCATGGGGCATGCAGGATTACTGCACTACCCAGACTTCATTACTAAAGATCTTTTGGACTCTGAAAAGATACTTCACAGGTCAGTAAGAGTCCTTATACCATTTTCTTTTTGGCAGTATCACCCCTTTCTTTACCCCTATGAGAGGTGAACCATACCAAAACACTTTTTGTCCTCTTTGTTCCATTTGAACTCATAGTCTCTGTGCTGCCATCAGAACTACATTCACTAGAGAAAGCAAATGAAGTGTCTGTTTTTAGAAACAGGAAAAGCACATGATACTGCTGGAAGAATTATCTTTATTTTCTAGAATTAAGCCATACTTCAGGATATTTTGCTGGAGCTAGAATCTATCAACTAGACTTCAAATATCTATTACTGATTTTATGATTAATTTTTCTTTTCTTTCCTTTTTTTATCTTGAATGGGAAAAAAGTAATTAATTTCTAAAATTTTAACAATAACTTTTTCTCCAACTTTCAATACAGGAAAAAAACTTTAGAATAATTTCTCTCTCAGCTGACTGAATGTGAGTATACCCTGGATGGCTCAACAGACAAAGAGGCCATTGTCAATAGTCAGAAAACACCTCAGCACTTCAAACAGAAATCACATGAGAGGAATTTCCTGATGCCCAGATGGGTCAGTTGGCAGGAGGAGGACTGATAGCTATGAGAACCCTACTTTGCATGTGTTTATAATTACCACACAGGCCACTTAGGATATTTTTATTTATTTTTTCTCGTGACTCTGCTGTCAGCAAAGTCAAACATCTTTATGGCTTCCATAAGATGCCTGAAGATGCAACTTCCTTGAAATCCATTTCAGCATTACTAGGCAGGAATATTCCTGTCACCAAGGAAGCAGGAACTGTTTTCTTCTTTCAATTAGAAATTAGTTCTAGCTTTGACTTGTTCCTCAAATTACTTTGATCTAGTCCAGAATAACAATGCTGAGTGCTTCTCAGACAGCAGGATAGCAACACTTACTTTTCTATTTCAGTGAATTCTCTGGATGTAATTTGGATGAAGACAGGACAAGAAAAAAGAAAATGAACAAGAAAATATTTAGAGAATTTCTAGTGTTTTGTTCTACTTTTCAGGCTAATAATCTCATGCAAGATGGTAATGCACTGGACCATGGGCTGTGGTCAGGAGGAGAACAGTGTTTTCAGAGGACAATTGCAAAGCTCCATTCCTTAGACTGGAGCTGTGCTGTGCTCTGGGGCATTTGGATCAATGACATTCCTTTCAATCCCACTGTTCCCAAACTAAGACCTGGGGAAATTTAGTAACAGTCTCTGTGGGCCCTCTGCCCTCACTGCATTTCTAGCTGCAGCTGCCTGAATGGAGAAGCAGCAGAAGCATTTTCTCCCACTTCTAATGTATCTCAAACCTAACTTGAAAAGACCACAGTTAGGATGAGAAATTTATGTCACTCTTGTGTTCAGGCTTCGTTTGCTGCTGCCCAGGTTGCTGCCACGTGTGACAAAAGTGGCAGTTTGAGTTCTGAGGACAGCTCTGTGCTGGGAACTGGTCCACAGCTCCTTGCAGAACACCAAGCAAATACCTGGCAGCAACGTGCTCCTGCCAATGGGAGAATTTACCCAAAGTGTTTGTTAGAAGCATAAATTATGTCTCTCATAGCAATGCACCTGGGCATTTAGAAGTTTGGAAGTGGGTTTTTTGTAGTTTAAGCACGAAAGGAAGCTCCTCAAACAATGCAATTTTTGATTTCAGCTATTGTACAGTGAAACTAATCCTGGCCTTATAAAAAGAAAAGCTGGCTCCTGATCAACACCTCTCTTCTGATAAAAAACTTGAAATAATGTAAATAAAACTAAATAAATCAGAATAAAAAACTACCATGTATATGTCACATGAAGTGAACCTGCTATATCTGCTAAATACTTACAGGTAATATGTGATCTGCTTTTGATTCATCACTTGTTTAAGTGATACAAATATTTTGCTCTCCAAAGTAATAGGCAGAAAAGATGAAGTAAAACAAAATGTAAAAAACCCCAACCAGCTCTATTCCTAATGGCTTGTGTTTGGAGGTCAAATAAAGCAGAACTCTTTGCAACTCTTTCTTTTTTCTGAAAAGCTTATGGGTTTGGATATTATTTCACCTAGCAGAAAATCACTGAGAAATGTTAAATTTAAGAAAGACTTAATCAGCAAAAGTGTAACACCTCAATAAATGGATTAAAATAAGTTGATCTGCATCTTGAACTAGAGATCAGCATTGTGGCTCTGTGTTTGATCCTTTGCCAGCTGTGCCACTGGAAATTTGTCTTTGCACTTGTAACCCAGGCAGACAAATGGCATGCAAGGGAGAAAAGTGCTGGAAAGGCTCATTGATGCCTCTGTAAATAGCAGTTCTTGCCTTGTAAAGGCACTGAGAATGCTTCTTTCATGAAGACTGGGTGAATACCCAAGCAGTTTCAACACTGATGGGCCTTGTATTTCTTTACAAACTTTATACAGACATACAAGGGAAGAGAAAAAAGCACCTGCAGAGTATCTCAGTTGACTTGTAGGTAGACTTATGTTATTAATTAACATTTTGATATTGAAAGGTTTCTTTACCTGCATCCCCAGGTAGCCACTAGCTAAAGTAAAAAGCCAACTCTTGGGTTTGCTGGTACAAAACAGAGTTGGATGCAGGGCACACAGAATGATTATGAGTTTGGCTGAGTCTACACATTCTTTCTGTTACATTCCCAGCCTGAATTGCAGTATCAGAGATGACAATCATAATTTCACCTTGAGAAGCTAAAATACATGCCCAAAGAAATGAAAACAAAACAATTTGTACATTCCAAATTGAATGAAATTATTTCCTTCACTGACTCATGGCAGTTTGTGCAGAATTGCTGTGGTAGATTGTCAGACACCTGGCAATCAGCATATTGCCAAAACAATATAATACAGTCAGTTGTACAGACCTGATGTTTGTGACTTGAAATTATATGGTTGGTAAAGCAAATGTTTCAAGTTTTGTCAGTGATACATTTGTTCTTCTGATAAAATAGTTAAGCATTCTGTTAAAAAGAGTATTTTATTGTGGCAACCTCAGAAATAACAAAACATCTATGACACACATCCATTGCATTCATTTGCGCAGTTGGAAGGCAAATCATCTGTCATCTGATTGATTATCTCTGTGACACGGAGCTCCATTAACATTATTTGAAAATATAAGTTAGTGTAACACAGTCAAGGAGTTTGAATTTTGGCAGTGTCATCATAGGCACGTAATGTTAAGAGATGATACTTATTAATCAATCATCAGTCTAAAAACACCACATGCCAAAGCAGAAAAAAAATCGAAAGGAAATACATCCAATAAAAATAATTCTTTTATCTTTTGATTTCAATAAATAAAACTTCCATAGTCTTATTCATCAACTTTCTTTGATTCTTTAGGAAATCAAAAGCATTGCTACAGGGTTAAAATTAGACAAAAAAATTCATGGAGATGGTTTGAATGAGGACTTTTGCATTTAGATGAATCAGACTGTGAGCGCTTGCTTAGGGAGTCTGGAATAAGAACACTAAACAATTTCCTATCTTCAAATCTTGTATCTTGAATGATGTGGAATTCATTATTTTCACTTACAATTCAGCAGTGAAAACATCCTCTCACTGGGAAAAATTAACTTGAAAAGACTGCAGAAATTTTAGAAATATTGATATTGCCCTTCTATTTAAATTTAATTTTGATTACATATGCTAAGAATTTTATGATTTGGTTCTAAATTATTGAAATACTTTATATTATAGTAAGGACCATTTTATAAGCTCAATTTTATGAAAATGAATTGTGTATTTAAAGACAAAGAAAAGAGCAAAAATACTCTCTAACATAAGATGTGGTAGCTTATTTTTCATGCAATTATCTTTATTATCCCTTCCAAAAAAGCTGATCATTTTGATAATCACATAAAACAGTATATAAATGGAAAGGAAATGTACATGCTGTGCTCTGCCAGTGGAATGTCTGATTTTTATCACTGCAAAGTGTCAATTACTTATAATACACTGGCAGATCAATTTTTTTAATGCTGTGTGGGTAGATAACTTCACCACACTGTTCTGTCCTTAGGGTTTGTTTCCACTCGATCTGACATGCATTCATTGATATTGATGTTTCTGTTCCCACCTGGTGGGGAAAGCACAGAGTAGCCCATTACTGGCAGGCTGGTTAGTCAATCTTTAAAGGATTCCATTTTGAATCTGATTGCTCCTTACTTTTCTTTCAAATATACTACAGGCACTTGCCATATTTGTCTCTTTGACATAAAAGTAGAAGGTTTCTTTAAAACATTAAAAAATATAGTTTCAATTTGCTTGTTTGTTTGTTTGGGGGTTTTTTGTTGTTTTTTTTTGTAGAGAAAATGCAGTAATAGGGTAGGCAAAGCAACTGAGAACTCAGGCACGGGGAAGAGGGGATGTACATGAATGCCAGAAGTGCAGTTATCTCAGAATCGTGGAATTGCTGAGGCTGGAAGCAAGCTCTGGAGAGGATCTAGTCCTGCCCCCTGCTAATGCCCAGTGCCTTTCAGTATGCACACTAATACCATTTGGTAGCTTCTCTCTGCTCATAACTCATGTCAGAGTCTAATCAGCCCTTTCAGAGAGCTAATGACAGAGCTCTCACAGACAGTACTTCAGCACAAAGTTTGAATCAATAATGTTTTAATGGATTCTATTTGATCTTTGCAAGATACAGAGAACCAATCTGATTCTACGTCATTGGAATGCTTTCCTTCAAGTGAATGCCAAATACAGCCTCTGCTTTGGAAAAAAACTGCTCTGAGGAGTGTACTAAGTGTCTGCAGCACATCTGAGACTCATGTGATTAGAAATGTTGTTCTGTGACTGCTGCATTGCTGTTATCAATATATTACACATTGCTGCATCTCTTATTACAGTTTTCTGGAAGTCTACTTAAGGTGGGTCCAAATTTACATTTAAGGGTTCTGTGGGTAAACTTAAGCACCTGACTAAAATTACCCCACGTAGGAGCCCAGTTCAGTCTTCATCCTATCTAAGCTTTAGGCATCTAGGACTTGGATATCCAAACCCAAGCTAGATTACTTGGGCTCTATTGCAGTCAATAGAATGTACATGGGCCTCTCCAGAAGATAATTTATCTGACCTACCTTGCAGTGACATGAATCACCTTCTGGGCTATTTAAATTTGTTCATAGACTACAAGAGGAGACTAGGAACACTAGAATATGTGCTAGCTTATAGATGCTGAAACAGATCAGGTGAAATCTCCTCTAGGTTTTAACTGTTCTGGTTGTTTAACACTCTAGAAATCCTCCTGCCCAAGGCATGGTCAAAAAAAAAAAGAACATAACACCTCTCTGGCAGATAGAACTTCAGCTTTGTTTGGTCAGAATGCTGAAAAACCAGACTACAGAACATGAATACCAAGGTTCTTATATACTGTGGTACATGATGTTTCCTTAGACAATCTGTTTTCCCTTGCTATTTCTTAAAAAAAAAAAGTTATTAGCAGAAGACCAGTGTTTCCACAGATAAAAGATTACTATTTTGGCTGTTTTTATTTTGCAGGAGCAAAGTAATCTCAAAAAATTAATAATCAGTTAACCAATTGACAGCAACTTTAAGGTCTTGGTTATGATTTTGCCTCTTTTAATGTTGAACCTTGAGGAAAGATCAAAGCAATAAATATCAGTAATCTCACAGGAAGCCTGTCTTGAAGCAAACCAAACCTTTGCTCCTTTTTCTGTGTTCTCATTAAATTACATAAATATCCTTGCTAGCAATGCAGTAAATTCTGTTGGCCATGTATAAAAAGGAACAGAATTCAGCTTATTACCTAAGACATAACTACCCAGTCTAGCAGGAATTTTTTTTAAAAAAAGCAAAATTATTTTTGTTGCATGTGTGTGCAGATAAAATCCTTACAGAACAAAGAAATGGGTTTGCTAAGTAAAAACCTGCCAGGTGCATATAATTTTTTTTCTCAGAGAAGAAATGCTCTTCAAAGTAAAAATCTTCTTTTTTACTTTACACATCAGAACACACTAGTGTGAGCACTCTGCTGTACTTTCATTAATGCACACGAGATTTTCTGAGAGAGTTTCCTCTACAATCTTGTGTATCTCATAAAACCTTCAGTGATCTTAATTATGACTTACATTACATTGGACTTTTTAGTTAATTCTAATGTGATGTGACCAACATGCCAGTACTTGCCTTTTTTAAAGACAAGTCATGCTGTTGAGCTGGGAAGTACAAGAAAGGGAATGCCTGTCTCAGGGAAAGAGCTGTGCCACTACTTACATCTAGATACTTACATCTAGATACTCAAAGCCAAAACCAGCTCTTGTGACATATTCAACATCCATAAAATGCTCAGTAGGGATTTCTGGAGAAATCTTTAATTTGGCCAAGAAGAAGAGCCCTAAGCAGGTCAGAGGCACAACCAACAGCCTTCCAAGCTTACATGCACTGCTTGTTATTCTCTGGGTTCAGGTCTCAGCACAGTCTAGAATGTAGTAACAGAGGATTGAAAAAGACTACTTAAGTCACTGAATGATGTCCCAGGCAATCCAAGAACAATTGTAACAGATATTTAGTCTTAAAAGATCCATACAACTGCTCCATGAACAGCCCCATACCTCAGCTAGAATGCTATTCCTGATTCCCTATGGGCCTGAGACACAAAGAAAAAGGAGTAAAGCTGTACATCTGGGGTACCTTGAGGAGAAAACAGGAGTGGTCATTTCCAAACACCCCTATAGCAGTAAGAATTGGAAGTAAATTGACCAAAAGATCCTGAGATGCTCCAAGAACTCCTAACACCAGAAATAACAGCAGTGCTTCTCACTGAGCACTCAGCCCAGGACCCACTTGACTGCCAGAGCTAAGAATAGAAGTCCTGTAATGGCAGGCTAAAGCATTGCAAACACACAGAATCTCCTCTCTAACAAGCATTTGATACCAGCCCTACCAATAAATTGATACAAAGGAGCAGTGATCTCAAGCTTTAATTCTAACTCCACATTCACTCTTATCTTGTTTTGGGATCCCCAGCTATAAACTTATCAACCTCCATCTTAAAACACTTTGAGTTTCTTATAACAATGTACCATTGTTGTCTACCTTTTCCCAGGGAAAGCTAGCCTTGGGGAATACAACAGGAATGCCATGCTTTTGCCTTTTTTTTTTTTCTATTTAAACAGCATGAACTTCTGTGTTAACCCTTACATCATTCTGCTAGATATTATACAACTAAAATAATACTGACCACTGCTGTTTTCTGTAGATCAAGCTGTACCTTGAAGCAATGGAAGTAGGGCTGATGTGTCTGTAATCAGTGTGATCTGTAATCCTTACACAGAAAGGACAGCTGCTCCAGATAATCAATTCATGCATAAAACACTGCTACAATTGAATTCATAAGTCCTAGACTAAATGCAGAACACACACAAGCATATTTTCTTTCAAGACATACTAGGCACCAACCTAAGACACTGTGACTCGTGAGATGATCATAATGGACAAGAGGAAGGATTTTCAAAAACAGTGATAGGATTAAAGAGGTATTCCTTCCTCTTCTATTTTTGAATCAATTTGGGGAATTATATCTGCTCTGGAAACTTGATTATTAATTTTATTAACAGTGAGAAATTTATATATGATTTTAATATCACAAATAAAATAATGATTATATATATACAAAGTAAATAAATACAAACATTTTTCTTTTCAATAATGATAAATTGGAAATGGAAATTTTCTGCACTAAAATTACTTCAGCATATTGTTAATGCATCGATGATATCTCTGAAAACAGGAGGAGTTTAACTGTTGAAAATGCAAAACACCAATATTATTGACTTTTAGTAGAAAGGGAGATTATGTTGATGAGGCTTAGAATTATCAGGTAAACAAAGATGGAATTGTATTACAGAAAAATGGAAGGGCCTATTCCAGGGAAAACACTTGAAAAAGGACTCTGATATCCATAAAGATAGTTGTTTCAAGGCTACTAACTTTGACCAGCATCAGGTACAATGTAAACTGGGCCACAGCATACAAGGACCACTGATGTTTCACATAAGTTCAACTTTAATTAAATTAATTTCAAGCAATTTTCACTTTGGAAAATATTGTGGAGAATTTTCAAGTCAATCTATAAAATTATTTTACAAGTTATTCTAAAAGTGATTCACTGATTATGGAGGTCCATGCACGGGAACCATTCTGTAGAGCTGTGACTGGGTAGAGGGCTGGTGGACGAGATAAGGAGAACTAAAGGACACACAAGGCTTCAAATCCACAGTGTCCTTTACAACCTTCTACAGGCTGATCTGCCAAATTGCAACCGATGAACCACATGTTAAAGCTTCAGCTGCCTCACTCTAAGCTCCCAACCCTCTTCTTACATCCTAACCCTCACAAACTCTGCAAGGTAAACCTTTAAATCCCACATCATTGAACTGGATTCAGAGGAATGCAATGATCTATCACCCTTGTGTGCTGCCTGTTAAATGCTTGGCCAGAGCAAAGGGCACAAAGAAAATTTTAGTTTTACTCACATTATGCTATGTAAGTTCCAGCTATTGCAAGGAGCACTGTTTTCTATTTTAATGGACATAAACCTTACTGAAAAGTTTATTATGAATTCTTCCCTTTTAGCTGGTGACAAGACTAATGCTTTTGGAGGACTCCAAAAATGAAGGTTACACCAACAGAGAAATCCATTTCCTTATTTTTCTATCCAAGTACAAGCCCTCTCTTCAGAGCTGTAACCAAGGAAGGAAGTATTCTTTGCCAGGAATGATGATACCATTGTTTCTGAAAGAGATGCATATGGACAAATCAGAATACAATTATTCAAGAGGCGTAGGAATCACAAAAGCAATTTCAGTTTCACTATTCCATTTTTTCTCTGTATTTCTGGTGATGCCTTAAAATGTTCTACAAACAATTAGGAGAACAACAAGGCCATTGATGTCTATGGATAAAGAAGAACTCAGAGTACCACAGTCCAAAGGATTAATGGCTTTTAAGATGAACCCATGTTTTCTTCATATCAGAAATAAAGGGGTTTCATAAATTGTCCTCACTGTTCTTTTGTCTTTGCCCATATTAGTCACCATTTTGGTAGACATCATGACAGAAGTCATTCTTCCAGGTTATTTAATAGCCAGGGTGATGCAGTAGAAAGCATTGCTGCAACTCTGGGAGACAAACTGTACCCTATGCTCAATATCGAAGAAAAGAGAACAGGAAATCATGAGCAGAGGGAGGAATAGATTAAAAAAGAGCAGCAGAGTCATACAAATCATGAAACACAAAACCAATGACCTTTAATGTCATAAAGCTACTTGAGAAAAAGAGAATTAAATATGTGGGGGCAAGAAAGGTTTTATTAGTAGCTATACATTTTTTTAAATTGTTTGAGATGCCTGATGGACATTGGGGAAGCAACAAGTGTATCACTGAAAACCATTACAGGGCTGGATAGACAGGGTAGAGCTGTATTAAAGCTGAAAAGGGACCACCTTCATGAAAGAAATAGGGATGAGACAAGTACTAATCGCTTTTTTTGGCAACATCTAAAGAGCTTTTGTCATCCTAAGTAAACTTCTGTCTCATCCCTTACCTGATTTTCTTTGCTTTACTCAGCCACTCCTAAGTGTGCTAAATCAGCACTTTGGCACCAAAGCTCCTGAATAACCACTAAGAACTGCTGCTTTCCCACATACTAAATCCATGTTGTAAGAGCTGGCAAACTTCCAGAGTAGAAAGGAAAAAAAAAAAAAAAGAGAGAGATTTTTACTAAACAGCTTGAAAATCCAGTGTAACTTCTCTACAGTTTCTTGTGGACAGCATGGTAAACAAGCTTGATGAAAATGTGACTGAGAGCTGGAGAAAACAGCATGAATTGTGCTGACACACATGTGCATGCAAGCACATACTCCCCCACGCCCCCTCACTCCCTCCACCTAGGGCAGCACACATCCATTTATGGGAGGATTTGAAGTCAGGATGGTGAGTCTGTGTGAGATCAGCAGGAACTTCACAGGAAAGGCTGATTTTTGAGGTGCAGTTGTCCCACCCTCTTACCCCTCATGAAAGGTGTGTTTACCACTGCCAGAGAAGTTTCTTCAGCATGCAACTTGAAAAAACACTTTCAACCTGGCAGTTTTAGACAATTCTTAAATTCAGCTCTGTTCTGCCTATCTCATGTACTGTCACCAATGATAAATGTCAGAATTGAGAAATTTCTGTTGATAAAAGAACTAGAAAAAAGATTAGATTCTTCTCTTCCAACATTATTTCTGCAAAGCTTTAGAGATTCATAAAATATAATTTTGCCAAGAGATTTTAGACATGAATTTGAGTATAAGCATATTTCAAACTTCCTGAGTAAAAAGCTGTGTATGGTCATCTTTTTAAACACCATTAGCCCTACAAAATAAATATGGATTTTAGTCACTTCGTGTTTGTGTGTGTGTGTGTGTGTGTGTGTATAATGACTGTGAAAAACACAGTTTACTTCAACAGTCACAGTCTCTGATGTTTGATGGTTTTTGATGCATGAATTGGACAAAAAGATCTAGCCAGGTATAATTTTTCAGAACAATATTAGTGGGAGACAAACTCCATTTATCTTAAACTGATTCTGACTTTAATTTTCACAGGCTAATAGAAGCATTACAAGCTTAGCTGGTTAGCTGCAAGAATTTAGAAACAAGAAGAAAGGCAAGATGGGACCTCTGTTCACGCAGGCTTTTTAGGTCCTCCCCTAAGAAATAAATAAGGCCTTCCTAAATATTACTGTCTTTTGAGCCTTAGATTTTAAAGAAACATATGAGGAGATGGGGCTTTAACTGCTACATTGAGGGACTTTTTATTCCTTTGATACTTCTAAATTCAAATTCAGAAAACATATGAGTCTAGATTTTTTTTTTGTAAGTGCCCAATAAAACACCCTTAATGACAGTGGAGGAAAAAGTGTCAGAGAAGACTCCTTAAACTCCATCAAAAGCCTTTTTTCAACGACTGAAAATAAGATCTTGCTGAATTACCTGTACAATCTCAAGACAGAAACTTTCAGAAAAAAAAAAAACCTAGGGGCCTTGGGGATGCTTTTTCCACACTCAAGATGGGACATTGCACATCATTTTGGACACCCTTATAGTGTCAGCTATATAAGACCACTGGACAGACTCTGATCTGCTTGGAATACACAGGATATATGACTAATGGATTTTGATAATACATGTCATATAGATTTAAGGTCATAAAATACATAGCTTAACATTTCCTTATCATTCAACCTACTTTTTGTACTCTTCTTTCTCCAAGTTTGGGGTCTGAAGGACTACAAATTAGCTATGGCCTAACCCAAATTACATTAGAGTGATGGGGGGTTTTGGCCCGTAAAAGCACTTTGCATTAATAAAGCAAGGTTATCTATAGACCATACCAATGAGGAGCTGTGACTGGCACTTTACAATCAAGAATAGATCCAAAGATTGTGCATCCTTTAAAGCTCACAATGTAGCACAACTTGTGCTCCCTAAATTTTTGTTTACCATTTAAAAATTGAGAAAAAAAGCAAGGATACATTTTGAAGAAATAAGCAAGGCTTCAGCTTCAAACGTAGACCTTTTATCCACAATTTTGCTGCTTCCAGGCAAGGTTATCAGGATATGCTCCTTCAGAAGAAAAACGCTGCAGTGAAGAGAAGGAGAAAACAAAACTGAGAACAAATAGGTGGGAAAAAAAAGAGCAAATCCAAAATGGAGTCAAAGAAAAGTGTTGCATTCAGAATACACTGGTGTTACATAGTTAAAGCTGACTTTCACACTTCAGGTAAGATTGTAATAGCTGCTTCCGGTGAAATGGCAGTTTCCCCACCAGCTAAGTATGTAACGGAATGATCTTCTCAGTGGGATTTCTTGCCATTTCTATATGCAACCTGAGGTGCAAAGCAATGATGTTCAGCCACCAGTGGTCTGAAATCAGGTTATTGTGAGACCACCACTCCCGTCAATACCAGACCTTTACAGGTAGATCAGACAAGAACAATTTTATGTTCTTTTGAACCCTTTGGATGCTAATTTTTGCAAAGCTTGTTCAGTGCATGATTTTTTTGTCCTTTAAAAAGCTTGGAAATTTCTTTCTATTTCTATATATTGCTGTATTACAGTACCTCCATGAATTTTGTTCTGCAGCACCTGAACCAGCTCTTTTCTGGAGTACCTCAATAACCCACACAGACACTCTCATGATCACACTTTGCCCCTGCCCCTTCCACTAACAAAGCCTATGGCAGCTATAGGATGGTGTCCCTCTGAGTGTGCAAAGCTTCACTTGTTCCATATTTCTTTGCTGGCAGTAGAAAATGAGGGATTGTAAATCCCATTCCTGATGCTGAAAGAGCTCCTGCAGAAATCACAAGCTTTCTTGCATGGTTCTTCTGTGTTCCCAAACTTCTGTTTTCTGCTTTGCCTCTTCTATCTCAATTACTTTTTTAGTTTCCTTCTGTAGCAAAGCATCTTCTTCCTGAATTCAAGACAGCCCTGCTCCTTGCCTTCAGCTCTGGCTCCTGGATCAAACAGAGAGATTGAAAAAGCAAAGGCTGCTAAACCCCCACTGCCGAGCACAGAGTGAGATCATTTGTTCAGTGATTCATGCACAAGCACAGACAGTAGTGGGCAGGGGCTGGGGTTTTAACTCCAATAAAAAATTCTGCAGGACTGTAAAGAGTATGTTTGTATGAGGTTTTTCCCCCAATGTCAGCCTTCAGTGTTTTTTTGGCAATCAAAAGCAGATGCCTGCAGAAGTGTCTCCACCAAATTTCAGTCTTTAGGTTGTCTTTTATAATTCCCATATGAAAGGATTCAGAGTTTTCCTTTAGCAGAGATGGAAAACAAGGCATTTATAATTTAATTTTTTTTTAAAGATAAATAAATTATTTATTTTTGCACAACTATAAAGAACTTGCTTCAGGCAGGCACCCAGCAAGCTAAGATACAATCCAGCATCAGTTTAGAAAGGATTATAAACAATGAAAAGCCACTGAGAATAGAGATGTACGACAGGATGTTTCAGACAACATATGCTGGATGCTTTTAATGGTTAAGAATATAAACAAGGTCCAAAAGTGTGTTTCTACTTCAAAGAGAATTGGAGTCAATGCTTTAGGTAGTGAGCAGACAGATTTTTTTGCATGAATTTGCACAAATTAGCTGAAATAAACATCTAAAATGTGACATAATTCCCAGAGCTTGCTTTTGCTTTTAATTAGTCTATCATTATCAGAATATTAAATATGATCTTGCTGATTAGGAACAAATTAGAGGGTTTTCAGGTTTTATGCATTTCCATATAAAAAGTAAAATAAAACTGATTTTTAAATTAATTGCATTTTTTTCCAAGAAAAAGTTACTATGTATCAGCAGAAGAACTCTCAACACACATTTCATCCTTCTAGCTCACATAAAATCCAAAACTTGATTTGGACAGGAGATATATTCCATATTATATTGTTTTCTGGAATGGAAAGAAGCTTTAGTGCTTTGCAGCCAGATAAGAGCTTCAAATGATCTAGTTGGACTCCAACAGTATCTTTGGCCATTGAACTTCATCCACCAAACTTCTAATCTCAATAAATAAGTTAGTGACTTCTCAAGCTGAGTTGACCAGACACAGTCTCTTGGTAAAGAGACTTAAAATATATTTATGTTATTTAAAATATATTTGCACAAGCTGTTTGAACCATAACACTTTGTTAATTTTAATTACACTGTTCCAGCATCAGGCGATGTTGCTAGACTTCATAAGTCATCTTAATAGCCTTTATTTACAGAGTGTGCTACAAACAACAAAGAATTTTGTTTGAGGTACATTATATCTGGCAGATTAATTGCTCTTTTGTCCTGCTAATTGACTTGCAAATTTGGAATAAATTTGACCTGGAATGCACCTCAAATTCTCAGAAGTCATGTCATATATTTCCCAGCACACTGCAAATTAAAATGAGAAGAGTACTTGTGTTTGCATTAGGTACACTGAATGTCAACAAGTGCTGTCAACCGATGAATCTCAGAATTTAATTCTTGGAAGGGCAGGAGGAAGCAGCTTTAATTTGCTTCTGCACAAACACCTGGTTTAAAGATTTATTCAAATATGTAATGTTCTTTTAAAACCAAATCAAGTTCACTTTTGCTCTGCTGGAACAATTTTGATGGTTAATTACATCATTATCCCGATATAGCTTCCCCGTAAGGCTTAGGTTTGCCAATTCCCTTTGCTTAACATGTTTTTATTGTTGGAAAAGGCTGAAGATCTAAAAGAGCCATAAACCATAAAAGAATTTGTAAGGGTTTATTGCACAGATCATAAAGGGAAAGAAACATGGTTAGTAAACTAACAACACAAATTCCTTACATAAATTACTTTAAAAAATATATTGGTCTTTACTGAGAAACTTTACCAAATTTATTGTCAGATACATGGGGCATACTAGGTTTAAACACCAAACAGAACTATTCATTTTTATGACAATTGATATATAATTTTTTTCTCATTACAATACATTACTTTTAAACAGACTCTCTTATCCTAAGTGTAAAAAAATGTATGCTATAGACATTACATAACAACAGAGAAGACAGCAAAAATATTCTCAATTGGCAAAGAAAACACATTCTGTTATTGCCACAAAATGGGAAACTTTCCAGGATGTTTGGTCTCTGCCCTGTTCTCGTGAGACCACATCTTTAAACACAAGCCTTCAAGGCTGCTCTTCTGACACATCTTGGCGCCAGCAGAGGTAACACAGTGCCCTCTTTGAGCACACGGCTTTGTTGTGTCAGCCCTTAAGTAGGTCATGCCAAGGAGCAGTTGCTATTTTGAACAACGGATCAGAGAAGAGAAACTTCATGACAGAGCCCCTGACAGGGATCTGAGAGCACACGTGCGGTTGAGCAGAGCTCTTTTACCAAGGGCTCCCACAGCTGGGATGGGACACCATAAGGCAGTTCTCCTGTGAGCTCGCACAGAACCAACAGCTTCAGAGTGGCCAGCTCCTACTCCAGAGTTCACATATGCTGACATTTTCTGTTTCACCATAGTTAAAATGAGTAATTATCTATCCATGTGTCTGTGTTGTCTTTGTGGAATGTCTGCTGTCAAACATTCAACAGGTAAGCAAAGCCAAGCACCTATTTTCTTGAGAATCACGTCATTATGAGGTTTCTTCTTGACTGAGATGTTCTTACATTGGGCATACATATCAGTAAATGTGGCTAAGGATACATCCCCTTCGCTTATGGATAATAAGAGCTAGAAGTTTCTTCAATACATTAGGGTAAAGAATGTTCAGCAGGTGAAATGTACTTCTGTAATAATCACAAAGTTGTTTATTATGCAGCTAACATTTCTTTTTCCTTATGTACAAAAGTAAATGAAATGAAAAAGTAGTAAATAATTCACACTCTTTTCATAAAATAATAAACTTCTGTGACAGGAAATCTTTGAGGACCCAAATCCTCATCTGCATAAGAACATTCCTAGCCATAAGCTTGTAAATAATCCCAGAAATAGATGAAATAGAAGCATTAATACATCTTGCCACTTGAGATACAATGCAATAATTTCTAAAATAGCAACCAACTAAAACAGGTTTTCTGACACGTAAAACCTAATAACAATTATGTTTAAAACATTTTACTGAACACTGTAGACAGATGTTTATGTATATCTCATATGCTAGATGTTGTGGACTAGCACTGCACCTTTTACAGCCTGAGCCTATATCTTGGCTTTTCCAGACAACTATTTCCACATGTGCTCATAGGTGTGGACATGTCATTGTTGCTGCCCTGCATAAGACAGCACAGTCCTGCCGCATTTTTAATCACAGCGGAAAAATAAACTTGTTGCAACATGAACTCAGTTTAGAAGACTTAGCTGACCTCATAAGATAAACTAGGCACAGAAATATTTTTTGCATTACACTGTGAAAGAACCCATAAATGCAACTAGATTATTAGCTGATTCTTCTGTCATCTGGAGCAGTTTTGAAGTGTTTGGCTTGCACACTTATCCTAAGTAAAAACACATCACTGAAATCCCTAAACTAAGAAGTCTTAAAAATGGTGGATGCCTGATTACAGATGGTCCCTGCTAAAAATCACAGTAGTTCTCCCTTTTTTATAATGAAAAACTAGTACTTTAAAGGGAAGCACACCAATCTTCTGAGTCATTCTGGCCTACTAAAATATACTAACTTAAGAGAAAGGCTCCCTATTTTTTTAAATTATTATTTCAAGGCTATTTGAAAAATTTCCAGTACAAATCATGATTTCTGTCAGGAAACTGACTGAACTTAGCCAAGCTGTGAGTTTGTACTTTGTTCCAATCTGAAAGTTCATGCCTGGGTATAAGAGGCACGGTTGTAAAAGTGTAAGGCTCTTGGGGCTCTCTAGCAGAACGGTTTACCTGGTGTTTTTGTCCAGATACAGTCCCTAAGTTTTGGTCAACTAGATTTGGGGCACCTATAATAAATACATAAACAAAACTTGCAATAAACTAAGCTTAAAAAAATTGCTGTGCAGATTTTCTCTTTTTTTCTTCATTTGGCATGAAGAGGTGGTGAGAGTTTCCATCCTGGGGGTGACACCACAAGCTGTGGGCTGCATGTGGTCTGATCCCACTCGCTGGGCTCCAGCTCGAGGATGCACACAGGCAATGAGGTTCACGGGCACAATGGCATCTCCCTGGCATCTGTGAACACCTCATGGATGTGGATTTCCCCCCTTTTAGCTAGCAGAGGAAAAGAAATGTAAACAAACAAACTAAAAATCCCAAATATCGTAGGTTCCTATCTCAACCACCTGCTTTAAGCCTTTACTTCACACTTGGCTCCTCAGTTTTGTCACACACACAGTGCTGTCCCCAGCACTGCCCTGCCCGGTGTCCTGCTGGTGACAGGACCATGTCAAACACCTCTCCGACACCAGCTGCCAGCCGAGCTGAGGTGGCAGTGCGGATCAGTGCCTGACGCTCCTCACCAGGGCGGCCGGCTAGGCCTCATCCCTGCAGCCCTTGGCTGAGAACGTGCCTGAGGGAGCTGGAGGTGTTTAGCCTGGAGAAAAGGAGGCTCGGGGGTGATTTTATCACTCTCTACAACTGTCTGAAAGAAGGCTGTAGCCAGGTGGGGGTTGGCCTCTTCTCCCAGGCAAAAGGGCAAGAGGACTTAGCCTTAAAATGTCCCAAGGGAGGTCAGGTTGGACAGTAGAAGAAATGGCTATTAGACATAGAATTGGCTGCTCAGGGAAGCTGTGGTGGCTGTACCTGAATGTGTTTGATTAAAGACTGGATGTGGAATTTAGTTGACATAATGTTTGTGTTTGGCCATACATTGTACTCGATGACGATAGGGCTTTTCCAACCTAACTGATTTGTGATTCTGTGTAGATGATGCCAGGTTGCCCAGGAACGTGATGGACTCGTGGAGTCACCATCCCTGGAGGTGTTTTAAGAGGCACCTGGATCTGGCAATGGGTGATATGGTTTACTGCTTCAGGGGACACAGGGGTAGTGCTGGGTTGACTTGATCATCTTAAGGGTCTCTTCCACCCTTGATGGTGGCATGAGTCTATAATTCTATGATTCCATAATTTTACGATTCTACGGTTCCACGATTCCAGGCGGGGGGCGACACGAGCGACGACCGCGGGCGGAGCCATGCCAGCCCCGCCCACCTGAGGCAGCCCCGCCCCTGCCAGCGCCCCCGGCGGCCCCGCGGGCAGCGCCCCGCCCGCCTGAGGGCGGTGCCGCGCCTGCGCACAGGGCGGGGCTGGGGCGGGGCGGGCTCTGCGGTGGGTGACGTCACCCGCCCGCCCTACCGGCGGAGCGGGGCGGGACCCGCGGCCGCAGCCGCCATGGCCGGTGCCATGTTGGGGAGGAAGTGAGAGCGGGAGGCGGCGGAGGCGGCCAGGAAGGAGCCCTTCCCTTTTCCCTCCTGCCGGGGCGGGCGCGGGTTTCCCGGCCACGGCGGCTTGCGAGACCCCTGACGCGGGCTGTGCGGCGGCGGCAGCTGGCAGCGGCGGAGCTGAGTGCCCCGGAGGCGGCGGTGGCCTAAGATGGCGGACCCGGCGGAGTGTAACATCAAAGTGATGTGTCGCTTCAGGCCCCTCAACGAGTCCGAAGTGGCCCGAGGCGACAAGTACATCGCTAAGTTCCAGGGCGAAGACACTGTCGTCATTGCGGTGAGGGGCCGCCCCGGGCGGGAGAGGCGGGAAGCGCCGCGGGGGAGGGAGGGGGTGTCAGGGGTCGGCGGGGTCAGACGCCGCGGGGATGGGCGTGCTGTGAGGCGGGAGGGCTCGGGAGCGCCCGCGGGCGGGGACGCCTCGGGAAGGGGAGCGGCCTCCTTGGCGACCGAGGGAAAGGGGAAAGGGGGCTGGGACAGCTGCGGACGGGGTGGGCTGGTCTGGGTATGGGCACGGTGGGGCAAGGGGCGGGAGGCGGTGGGGGCAGAGGGGCGTGGGGCTCTGGGGACAGGGCGGTGGGGGCAGGTCAGGAGACCTTTGACAAAAGCTCCAGCGAAAGGCCCAAGTGCCGAAGTGCAGAGTGAGGGCGAGTCCCGCACTGTGTCCGCCGGCCGGGCGCTCCCCGGGCCGTCCGGCCGTGCTGTGTGACTGCTAAATACGCGCTCGAAATGCACGCGTGGGAGCTGCCGCCCGATAATTGTCTGCGGAGAGTTTTGGGGAAGAAATGCGGAACGACAGTGCGGGCTCCAGAGAATTAGTGCTCAAGATCTATACATCAGTCTTCAGCTGACAACTTCTTTTTGTTGTTAAATCAGAATAAACAGACCATTTGCCTTACTACATGTTCGTAAATGTATTTTAACTGAAGTCTCCTTGGAAGGTATAAGGCCTGTTAAAAACAATATGGATGTTGCAGGGGAAAAGATAATCCTTTCCTTTTTCTTCATATTTAAATCATATTTGGATCATATTTAGTTACAAAGTGGAGATGGAATATAAAAATAAAGTACAGTGGTTTATTGCCTGATTTGGTTGGTGTTGTACAAACATACTTTAGCCCCAATGTTTGTTTTTAATTTTCTTAATATTTTAATTTGTGTTTTCATGTAAATATATTTCTTGAGAGTCTGCTGATTCTTGCTGAAAGTAACTTAGATGCCAGTTATCTGTCTAAAACTTTGGGGGGTTTATGTTTTGTTTTTTGAGGCTACCAATAATAGCTTTTTTGCACAGTATCTGAAGTTGCAGGAGGCAATTTAATAAAACACTTTTTTTTAAGAGGAGTTACTAAATATTAGTGCTTTAGTCTGTAAATAGTCAGCTGAACTTGTCAATAAAATATGGAATTCCATGAGTCTGGAGTGACAAGAACAATAGCATGCTTGTGAAATGAGGTAATTTGGGCTTATTTCAGCTGGCAGCTTACTATCTTGGAGTACATCACTTCTTCCTGAGGTTGTGCAGGTAAACTCAGAGTAAGGAACCAATCCTGGATAGTGGAAAATTCAACTAGAGTTAATAATCTTACTTTCTTCAGTGAATACCCATTCATTGTGACAGTGCATAGTCTGTTTACAATCCACAGTTTAGTGTAGAGACCTTGATGTGTTCTCACTTAAAAAATAAATTTTCTTTCAGTAGCCCTAGTATAAATGAAAGCTTATATTTTTAAAATACTCCTTAACTGCACTTTAAAATTATCTAAAATGTAGATCGTGCTAAGGTGGTTCTGTATCCGAGTAGAACAGTTTGATGGTGTGCTCCTGAGGGATCTTGTCGGGCTTTCTGCTCAGGATTGATGTTTAATGTTGCCAGTTGTACCTTGGTGATTTCTGCTTGGTAAAAATCACAATAAGTTTCCTAGTTGTCCTGGATCCAGGACTTGCTGTATCTGACTTGGGGAAAATGCTCCCAAAATTATTAAATTGGGTAGCTGTGACAGTATTTGTGTCTTGTTTCACAAAATTTGAATAAAGGTTTGATAGTCTCTGATTTTGTCTTTGTAATGGTGGCTATAGGACAAGATTAATATCCTCAAAATTATGAATCTCTAAAATTGTTGACAATAACTTGTGTTTGGTGGTTTTGTTTCTAATAGCTTGACTGAGTTTTTACAAATTTAGGGACCCTCTAGCCTTAGCCTGTAGCCAGGCACCACGTGTTTCTGTGTGTTGCAGAATTGCCCAAGGGAGGATAGCAGAAGCAGTGCTCATGAAACAGTGTCTTCCTCCATAAGCTGTGTGTTTGATTACTTCAGCTCTTCGGTTTCTGTCCTTTTTGGTGCCTGTCATGTGTGCTGCCTGTTGAGCAGTAATTGAGCCACTTTTGGTTTTTTATAGCTGCTTTCCTCAGCTGCCTGAAGGACTTGCACCTCCTGTGGGCACCTGGCTCGGTGCTGGAACAGTGGAGACTGCGTTAATAATGCTTGGGAGTTGCCTGTAATGGTCGATGGGAGGTGAAGACTGGGAGGCAGTGGAAGCACAGCTGATCCCAGACTGCAGATTTGACTCCTCTGGAGGAGGGTGGGGAGTAAAATCAGTGACTATAACCAAACCCTCCTTCTTCCTTGACTCCTCTGTCATCTCTGAACTAGCTATCTTCCCTTCTTTTCCTAGCTCCCATGTAATTAGTGTCATTGTTGTCTTTCTGGACAAGTGAGTCATTTTGATTTGTGTTAGATAAAATCATAGTTTTAACTGTAGCTAGTGTGTAACAGCAGTTTGAGGGGACATAAGGTGTTGGTCTGCTTTAAAGAGCAGACTCTGAAATAAAGTATTTTCTTTCCACAGGATGAAACTTTTTAACTAGTAAAGAGCTTTTAATTACAGGTGGTTTTTTCCATCTTAATCTGTTAATTATTTTTTCCTAATGGCTTCTGTTAATTAAAAATAAGGATTTTGTTAAAACAGATGATAGGATCACTGATTATATGACTTTTATGTTAAACATTAGAAATGTACCTGTATGTGAAAATTGATAGCAATTTGCTTGTGGATTTCAGGCATTTGAGTAAGATAGAACAGGGAGGAAGAGCAGTTTGATATGGGATTATGTCCTTTGTTTTATCAAATATAAAGGGAGTAGCTTTATAATTCTGCATAATGTATCTATACATCTTCTTTAAAAACCTTTTTGTACCTAGTTGTGTTTATCTTAAAACTGCCCAAAAGATCCATTGCTGAATACGGTGACACTCAGGGGTTTGGAACTGAAGCCTGAACCAAAACCAGCACTACTCAGTGGCTGAAGTAGTGAGGCTTTATGAGTGTGCATAGAAATGGGCAGTATGCCTCTGTTGTTCAAATGGTTTTTAGTAACGATCCTTGTCTATTCCTTATTTGTATGGCTTTCAGGAAAGAATCGTGGCTACTTGTCATCTGTATTTTCATATTTGTTTAAATACTATTTTTATTTAGTGTAAGATGTACCCCTGTGATCCTGGAAAGAGCTTGAGACATTTGGCTTTCTTTTTCATTATCTTTTAAACTAGTGTTGGATCATAAATGAGACAAGGCTAGGTTAGAAAGTTGTTAGATTCAGGTAATGAAGGTCACTTGCTACTACTGCAGCTTTTAGTAGTAGGTTTTTCAAAAGAAAAATGCTGAAGGCTGTACTGGACTGTATGAATTCAAGGAATGAGATACATTCTTAAAGTGACTTTATTATTACTATTATTATTACTTGCTAATGCAAAAAAAAAGTGTTTAATTAGAGACATGAAAAAAAGGCATCAGGTTTACAGTGGAACTTTAAATATGAGTCAGGAATAGCAATCTGTCACTGAAATAATACTATTCTTCCAGTGTTACTCTCTATTTATTTTCTTGCTTTATTCCATTAAATGTTGAGTAACAAAGATGCTTTTCAGGTGACAGTGTGATGATTTAGCAGAAGGGAAATATTCTGGTTTACAGGAATCTGTAAAGGGAGATGTTTTCTCCCTGGCTGCAGTGCCACTTGCCTAGAAATACCTCGCTCATATTTGCTGGGGGTTTTTATTCTGAAATTCAGTGACCATTTTTATAAACAACAGTGCTTGCTTTTCTCTTTAGAAGAACCTTTCTACTAAAGTAAAGTTTGGCTGAAACATTTGTTCAAGAAGTATTCTGTTTCCATTCTGGAAATTGAGTTTCTGGTCACAGTGTTTTAAATCACGTAGTTTAGTCATTCTATAGCAATAAATAACTGCAGTATTTGCACAGAAATAAGAAAAAGAGGACAAAAAGAGCTGAGATTCGCTCGCTGTTCTGTATTAGCTGCACTTTTGTGTGCATGGGGCTAAGACAAGAAGAAAACCCTCTTTCTTTATCCTAAAGTTAAATTTGTAGCTGTGCCTTTTCACCCATTGGCAGTGTTGGACTTGATTAGGTGTGTCAAAGCAGCAATACCTTAGCTTAGTAATAGGAAGAAGTGAGTCAGGTATGTGACATCATACTTTCCAGAAATTAATCCATTTTGGATTATTCTTTTAACATATTTTGTGCTGATGGGAAGAACATTCTTTAATATAGATGCAGATCTTAAAGGCAAAGTAAGCCCATTATGTACTATTTTAACCTTTCACCAAGAATAGGCTAAGCATGGGTAGGTATTGTAGCACCGTTTTAACTGTCCATTCTAGCAAAAAAACTAAAGAGCTTCTGGATGTGTTGTGGTAGAAAAATATGCTACTGATTTTTCAAGTGAATTTTCACTGCTGACTACTTCAGATATCACTGCATGAAAAGTAAGGTGAACTCAGGTGATCTTATAAATAATCAATTCCGTACTTTATGGAAAGCTGCAATAGTAATATGGGTTTTTTAAAATTACATCCATGGAGATATGTATTTCTTGGTCTTTTGATGTAAGTTTTCAGTGTAGTTGTGATTGCAGATTTTTCTGTAGTCCTCGTTGGACATATTGATAAAAAAACCTTTCCACAGAAACTCCTATGTTGTCCAAATTTTGTATAATTTAGATTGGCTGAGCATCCTTTTATATAATGGGTAACTAGTCTTTAAGTTAGCTATGGAGCTGTACTTCAGTGTCATTCCTTTATTAAGATTCAATTTAACTACTGCTAAATCATGTTGGCAGCTGCACCTTACTGAAGGCTGTGAGAGCATTTGGAAAGTTTTGCTGTGAGACCACATCCCTTCAAGTACAAGGCAACTGTGGGAGCTGAGGTTGTCTCGTGGTTGAGTACAGACAAAAGAAATGCTAGGCAAGGAACTAAAAGATTCTGAGAAAGGAAGTCAGAAGTTCTGCTTGTTTGCTTGGTATTTATGTCTTGCTTATGAGGCCATATGTATTAAATATTTAATAGAAGTTGAGCACTAGTTTCTGAAAATCTGTGGAGTGTGTCAAAGCAGGCTCATACTGTGCTAGTGACACTGCTACTACCCCTGTTAGGGACACCGTGCGGTAGTGCTGCTTGGGCCTTTTGTGTCTTTGGTTCATCATTAGATCTGATTGTTTACCACTTGGGGAAGAAAAGGCATCTGGTGCAGAAAAAATATCTGACACTTTAATCTTTCTTGATTAATCTCTTAAAGGTAATGGGGAGACTTTCTAGGGCATGGTAATCTGTGTAATGCTGTTTTAGCTTTGTTTACTGCAGAAAGTAGACTGTAAAGAGAAGTGATAAGACATTGCATTCTAGATGTCAAAGATGTGAAACCATACTGAGTAGGAGTAATTTGCATTCTTAAAACATAATTATCCTGGAACCTGCTTGTCTGAACCTACTTGATTAGATACTGATTCAGTAGTGATGATGGAACAGGAACATGCCACTAATATGGATTTTCATAGGTGTGATAAAAAAATGAGGACATGTAAACAAATATTATATTCCACTTTCCATCTGCAAAGGGTGGAGAAGTGACAAGTGACAACAGAACCCCACATGAGGATTCTCTTGGCCAAAATTAAGTTTTGTATATTGGTAGCAATTGTTAATTTGAGGGAAATTGAAATTGGTCATGTGCTTAGCAGCTTTCACTGTATAAATAAACAAGATCAATTAAAGGCAGTACTGGCCAAGTGAAGGCCTTGCAGCTTAATTTTGTGTTCCACAATGGAATTATTTCAGTGCATATTAATATGCACTTGAGCAGGAAACAGAGCTGATAAGTTTTGTGATGTAGCTGACTTGCAGTATGTTGTGTAGCTGATTGATACCTGTGAAATTTGAGGCTTTTTTTCTCACTACAGCTGCTAGTGAGAAAGATGGTGTAATCCTTCCTACAGGATCTTCCTTTTTGTGTAGTATATTCTCAGTCTTCGTTTTCTTACCTCAGGGTTACTTAACTTGTTAGTTGTCTCCCTCCTGGTGTATCTAATGGCCTCAATTCTACCTGTAGAACATAGGGATTTGAGGTGTCTTTGAAGCTGAAATGAGTAATGGAGAAGCGTGGTGTTTTCCCTGCTGTGTTCTGACAAACTTCAGCCCCTTAGGGACAGTTTCTGCCTACTGAGTCTTGTGGTTTCTTGAACACATTTATACACTGAACGCTGTAATTATTTTTCTAAGAGGATGCTCATCCACCTGATTTCAACGCCTCAGATAAATGTGTTTAGTCTTAAAAAAGCTTTGTTTGGTACAGTGCTAGATACTATTAAAAGACAAATGGAAGGTCAGGCCAGGGAAGGGTAATGTGGGTGGGTAAAAGATGGAAGCCATTCTTGTTTCTTTGCCAGAGAGGCAATTCCAGAATATCATTATGGGAGGATGATAATTAAATTTAGGCAGAGTGGAACACTTAACAGTTGCAGGAAGTTTAACAATGTCAACTGACCTAGGTTCTTTGTAAACTTCACCCATCTGCTTGGCTATCTACAAAATCAAGCTCTGAAAGTGCTACAAAAATTTGAGCTCTGTAAGATGAGCTTAATCATTTACATCCTAATGGATTGTCAGCTGCTTAGAGCTGTTATGAAGATCTCTAAAACAAAGCAATATCCAGCATTCCCCTCAAAATTCTGTCAGATCTTCCTCATGTAGTCTCTTCCAAAATGAGTCTTATGAAAGGTTTCCCTTCCCCAGTATCGCCTTTTGTTCTGCTTGGGGAGCTTTATTTTAAGGATATCTTATATGGCACAATAGTTTGTGTTGAATGTTTCTTTTTAGTTTGATTTTTTCAAGAAATACTACGCAGATGGATAACTCTGTGTCATGGGGTTTATGTTTTTAATAATTCAAGTTTACCAGAGTAAGCCTTCTACCAGGGTAGATGAGAATAAGAGGTTTTTAGATGTACAGACCAGGCATTGGCTTACCTTGTAAATCAAGTAACTTGAGGTCATGTGGCAGACTAGTTTTGCAGAACTATGTAGATAACACTTTGAAACCAAATATATTTAATTCAAGGCCTTCCTTGTAAGCAAGCGTGTAAGATTTAGGCAACACTATTTAAGCTGATTTCCTTGCTACAGTCTTCAAGTGCTTAAAATAGAATATTGGGCTGAGACAGTGTAGAATACTTCTAAACTATTAACAAACACCTTCCAGTTCCATTTCCAGCATTTTTGATAACTCTTCTGTTTTGTTTTTTCCTTTTTTACAGTCCAAGCCATATATATTTGACCGTGTATTCCAGTCAAACACATCACAGGAACAAGTATACAATGACTGTGCAAAAAAGATTGTCAAAGGTAAGGTGGAAGAGTAAATTTACCACAAGAAAATCTCATATTCCTGTGGATTTCAGTGTTGAAAACTAATATTTCTATTGCTGCCTTTTATCTTTGGAATGTTTGATAAGTGCCAACATGGATTGTAGCACCATACAGTCATCCTGTAGTTGAGCTAATAAATTATGTCGGTGCTTAACCTGCTGTTTCAGTTGATTGCAACATTTGGTAACATTTACCTGTTACATTTTAGGGTTTTTTTTACAGTTCTCTGCAATAATAATTTGAAACAATTTGTCAGAAGTTAAATCATAGTAACTGTTACTAATAAGTTTGAGGAGTGTCATCCCATGTCCCCCCAAATTTACTGATGAAAAACATCATAGAGAAGTTTGTTTGAAGGAATGCAAGAGGAAATGAAAATTGTGAAATATGGGTTATTGCTGTGCATGCCAGGGTGTACAGTTTCTCCAAAAATGAATTCTCAGATTTGGCCTAGTAACTTCAGAAAATCAAGTCTTGTCACAAAGAAGGATATGCCACAGTAAGTTTTTGTAGTAAGCAATTAGCTAGTTCCCTGAAAATAAAATTGATTAATTTCTTCATGGCATCAATAAGTTCTAATTGACCCAGCTTTCAAAGCAGTTTTACAAAGCCTTGTCAGAAATCCCTGAAATACTATTAGTGACAACAGAATATTGGGTAAACATACTGTGAACGTCCTTAGAAAAGTAAATTGCTGTGGCAAGTTCATGCTGCTGCAAGTATTTAACCCTTTAATGACTTAAATAATAATCAGGCTCAGATCAGAAGTTTGCTCCTTGAAAACTGAATTTAGCTAAGAATTGTAATGCTGCCCCTTTTCTCTATGTAAAACTGAGCTCTGTGTGGCATTTCTCAGCTGTGCTGCATCAAGCAGCAAATGAGCTCTACTGGTGAGACAAATGGATTTGCGAGTATGATGGAGTGGCAAAGACCTCTCCATTTGGAGTATCTCCTCCTGCTTCTTTTTGGAAAATAAAAGTTGACTTGCAGAACGTGATTCTATAGTTACTTACATGTAAACAAGGGAACCCACCACCCCCTCACTCTCAATCTAAAACTTTGCTTGGTTCATTCATAATTTGAAATAGAAGCTTATGGCCTAAAAGTAAGATGCTTGACACTTAGGGCATTGCCTGTTATCATCAAAATTGGACAATTAAACTTTCCCGAAGGCAGAAAGTATGATGGTGTTCTCATATTTGGTTTCTTCTGAGTTATCAAAGACCTTCTGTTCAGCCTGGCAATTGTATCCATTTCCTTTTTGTTCCTAACTGTGAAGTCTGAACACCGTCCCTCCCCCTAACTCTAGCACAAGGTTCCCAAACATTGAATGATTCAACTTCCAGGACATTTTAGGACTTGCCTGCTTGCATGAAGGAAATGAACACTAATGGAAATGCTCTTTCTCTTTAGATGTACTTGAGGGATACAATGGTACAATATTTGCTTATGGGCAAACATCATCTGGAAAGACACACACTATGGAAGTAAGAAATGTTAAAATAATTTTACTGTCGCGTCTTTTCATCACAATAGTCTTTGCTTTGTAGAAATGTCTGCTTGTTTTCTTCTTGCAACATTTTGATACTGCATTTTTTTTTTTTAGGACTGAGAATGGCAATTAGTGTGGGGTTTTTTCACCCTCAGTAGCAGGATGAGAAGCACAATAATATCAATAGCATTTTCACTTGTAGTAGTTTGGGAGAGTTCTGAGGCTGTTCTTTTCACTTTGGGGAATTCTGCGGCTGAATGGATTGTTCACTTTACTGCACAGACTAAGTGCATCATACCTGTCAGCATTTTATCTGTCAACCTGAACCAGCTGTTTTGTGTTTGAATACTGTTTGTAATGCTAGATTGAGTATGAATTTTTTGTTATATCTTTTTCTGTTAAGGGGAAGCTTCATGACCCAGATGGAATGGGCATTATTCCAAGAATAGTGCAAGATATTTTCAATTATATTTACTCCATGGATGAGAATCTTGAGTTTCATATTAAGGTAATACTTTTCTTCATTTTTACTTTAATCTGTATTAAAACTTGAAGGTAGTCTGTGGGTAAATGGATATTCTGTATCTGTTTTGAATGCCTGTGACTTGGAAAGCTGATAACCTGAGTTATTATTGAAGTAACTGATTTTTCCTAAAGAAGAATTATGTAAGCACTTTAATTTTGTTCCATTGAACATTGATGGAAACTATGCTGATAACCTGTGGCAGTGCTGATAGTGATTGAAACTTCTGATCAAAACAGTTTCTTCTTAAAGGTGTATTTTAGTTCAGCCTTAAGAACTTGGGCTGGATGTAGTGTTATGTGAGAGGTCACATAATCATGCTGAATCCTTGTGATCAAGAAGCAAAGCATTTTTGCCTTCTGATATATCTCTTTTCCTACTTCTAGGTGTCGTATTTTGAAATATACTTGGATAAAATAAGGGACCTTTTGGATGGTAAGACTTTTATTTGTATTGAATGAATAAAATAAATTATTCTGGAGGGACGTATTAAAAAAAACCCTTATGGTAGTTAGGTATTCGTTATGCTAATAACCTTTGCATGATAGAGGTACATAATAATGGGAAAGCCTAGAGCTCATCTATATGATATTGCTAAAGCTGCAGTGATGGTGCTTTCTTTTATGGTAAGATTTTGTCAGGTGTTGCTGAGAGGTAACATTTATGACTCAGGTGTGCACTGTACACAGTGCTTTCATTCAGTTTTGCCTTAGCTTTGGAATGTTTTCTCTTCCAGTTTCAAAGACCAATCTTTCTGTTCATGAGGACAAAAATAGAGTTCCCTATGTAAAGGTGAGCATCAGTCTGATGTATTTCCACCTTGCACTCCTCTAGTGTGCACCATTTACTTGTGCCTTGTTGATGTGGCGTTATTTTTCACAACCCCCCCCCTTTTTTTCCAAAGGGTTGCACTGAGCGTTTTGTATGTAGTCCAGAAGAAGTTATGGATACTATAGATGAAGGAAAATCAAATCGTCACGTAGCAGTTACAAGTAAGTATCATCTTCTGTTTCCACTTAGTGATTTATCTATTTGCTTCTGGTATACCGTGAAAAAATAGGGAAGACACAAATAGTGAGCTAAATCCTTCAGGTTTTTGAAAGGGTCTGGCATAAGCAGTTTCAGTATGTCCTTCAGAAACAAGTATTTCAGTTCGTTTCTGGTTAGATCATGTTGCTTAGACTGGGATTGAAAGGAGAAAGTAAATTATCAGTGAGGAACTATGCATCACTGGAGAAAAAGGTGTAGTTCTACTTTAGGAAGAGTGCAAAATCCCAGTTTTTGGAATTTGTTTCAATTAACAGAAATCTGTAAGTGTGGCTTGTCCATAGTTTGATCATTCTGTTGTGTATTCTAAGAGCAGCTGATCAGAATTCAGGCCTGCTGCGGATTTAAAGCAGCATCCCAAGATTTATGGCTGTAGCATGCAACTGAGTTGCAAGGAGCCATGTCATAGGCCTCCAAATTCCCACAAGAACCAGGATTTGGAATTGACAGGGGTTAGAGAAGACAAGAGAAGATTTGGGTGCATGCAAAGTAAGACTTGAGGTCTTAGCAACTGAGGTGATTGTCAGAAGTCTCAGAGCAAATTTGAGGATGTTTCACAGTCTTCCTGTGACTTTAGTTCTTTATGCAGGAAGAGAGATTACTTTCTTATTCGTTAAGAATTTCTTCTAATTTCTTTGGTTAAGAATCAAAAATAAAAATATGATGTTCCTTTTAAGGAATGTTTCATTCTTGGAGTTTGGCTTCATTGCTCCTAAGTAAGAAAGTTCAAGTGGGAACTGCACTAAGGAAATTTGGATAGAATATTACTTTGTGTTCTTTGCTTCTTTAACATCAGTAAGCTGGTACTTCTAGAACTGTGAGAGATTTCTAGTTAAAAGGAAGAGGAACTGGGCAGATGTTCTCATTCAGATTGCAGTCTGGTTAAATTTTGTTACTGAATTAAAATAATACTTTAAATTCAACAAGTCTTGTTTTCTCTTAATGTTTCACATCAGAGGGAGCAGTACAAGACAGGGATAAGGGGATGTAGCCAGTTAAAATTTTCACAGAAGGATAAGAAGGGGTACACTGGAAGCCTACAAAAAACTCTGCTATCAAGACCTAAATATAACTTCTATTCTAATAAAGTAAATTAATGTGTTAAATCCATGGTTGACAAGCTAGCAAACCTGATGAGGGAACTCTATGTGATATTAATAGGAGCCGAAGGGAAAACTGGATCTTTCTTACCCAATTAGATGATACCATTGGTTTTTCTGCCTCTAGGTCTGCTGTCATTGAGAGATTACACTATGCAGCTTCATTAGCTTTGGATCTCACTGCGCTGTGGGAAGGTGTTGTTTAAAGTGAGATTGGTTGTACAAATCTTTTTGACAACGTGTTTGTTTTGAATTATAGATATGAATGAACACAGCTCCCGAAGTCATAGTATTTTTCTTATTAATGTAAAACAAGAGAATACTCAAACAGAACAGAAACTAAGTGGGAAACTTTACCTTGTGGACTTGGCAGGTAGTGAGAAGGTAATTATAAGTCTCTTTTTCTGCTCTAAAACTGTATTTTTTCTTTACAGTCAAGTATTTTACATTAGTGTAATACTGATGGTTCAGTTGTCATCTCTGAGATGTGTTAATTTTGACTTGAAACATGGTTTCTGAGTCTAGGCTGGCTTGGGTGTTAGATACTACCACTTTAAGCTGATCTGCATTTCTGCAAGTGAGGGTTTGTAAATCTGGACTAGGGTGGGGAAAGAGGGTAGAGTTCAGTTTCAGTATCTGAGAGTCCAAAAATAAAAGCGTTACAGGTGTGTGGGTTAGCCAGGTACGGGAATAAAGTTTCATGGTTGCGGAATACCTGGGTTTTCTTATGTAGTGATACCAAGTTTCTTAATTTGAAATTCTGATTAACATTGGTTGAGAGCTTGCTTTCCTATATCAGTAGTTTAAAGTGGGGAAGGAAATATATACTGTAATTAGTCTTCTAAGAGCTGGATTTCTGACATTCTTTTCACCTTTTCTTCTGGGTTTGTCCCTGTCTTTGCTTCCAGTTTTTTCAGTCGTTTCTGCTTGCTGTTGTTTTCCCTTACATCATTGTTCTGTGACCTTACTGTTGTCTCTGATCCTATGTTTATTCTGAAATGTTTCTTTAGTCAGAGTCCTTTTTACTTTTAAAGAAAAGAGCTGGATTGCTGGTCTCCTTTCTCTGTAGTTCCTTTCAGTGTTTGTTTCAAACATTACTTTGGTGCATTTCCCCAGTCTCTTTGAAATACATGGAGTTTTCTAATGCCTTGTGTAGGTTTAAACACAGGAAAGTAGAATTGTTTAATTGTAGTCATGGTCACAGCTTGGTGGAAACAGTAAGGGGGGGTTATAGAACTGTAGGTCAAATTCAGCCCTTGAGGCAAAAGAGGTAAGGTAAATAGAATGGCATCAGGTCAGATTTTTTAATGTTTCTGCTGATACCTACTTAAGTTCCTAGAGCACTCATGTAGGTCAGATTCAGCCTCTAAAATCTGTTCTCACAGATTTTCTGCTTATGAAGATTTTCTTCTGTATTTTCCAGAGGTAGCAGTGGTGTGTGGTTTGGATTTTGTGGTTTGTTTTGTCAGGGTTTTTAAAGAGGAGAGGTAGTTTGGTTTTAAGGATGATGTCTGGACAAGCTACTCATAATGCTTATTTGTTTTTAAGGAAATCAATCTTTTTTACAGACTTGAAAAATTTTTTGAAGTTGTTAATTTGACACAAGTTATTAACTGTACATTTATCTGCTACAAAAAGGTGTACTTGGCAGGAAGAATATTCACTTTAGTTAAAAACATGAGAAATGTCTTCCGACATTGAATTTTGAATGAGAAGTTGATAATGAATCAGGGAAAGAGTCTGAGAAAGTTTGCTTATGTGTACCTCAAAGTTAGGGGAACTGACTTATAAGTGGGGAAATTACATAAGTTTTTCTCTTAAATGTTGAAGGTACTTTTTGAATACGCATTTAGTAATGTCCTGAAATATTGTATAGGTTAGTAAAACCGGAGCAGAAGGTGCTGTGCTGGATGAGGCCAAGAACATCAACAAGTCTTTGTCTGCTCTTGGAAATGTCATCTCAGCACTGGCTGAAAGCAGTGTAAGTATTCTCTTTAGTCTTTTTATACTTAAAGGTTAAAAGTTTGCATCTCTGAACATATTATACAGAAATTCTTACCAATCTCAGTGATATGAGCCAGTGCACTGCAGGTGGCCATTACTCTTGTACTGTATTGACAGTAAAGATTAATAAGTTACATTTAATGCTGAGGGACCCAAGCATCGTACTGAAAGTTGCTTTGTGCTCTAAAGGTTACCAAACGTAGAAGTACAATTTTGTCATCCCATGAATCTTCAATCTTATTTTTTATGAATTAAAGTAGAATTTAATGTTTTTCTAATAAGGTCATACCTAGCAAAAGTGTAGTTCATATTTTAACAAATTAAATGTCTGAAAACCTGTGACTGATCATTTAACCATTTTCTTGGTAGACATATGTTCCATATCGTGATAGCAAAATGACCAGAATCCTTCAAGATTCACTAGGGGGTAATTGCAGAACCACTATTGTTATTTGCTGTTCTCCATCTTCTTACAATGAATCTGAAACTAAATCTACTCTTCTGTTTGGCCAAAGGTGAGTAAAGGATTTAATAGGAATAAATGCAGAATGAGAAATAAGTAAATTGCTCTATTAAGATTCCTGAACCAAATTAATTAGAATGTTTACTTCCTTTCTTTAATTCCTCAGTGTATATATGGCTAAATGTTGTGATCTGTCTTATATCATAGTATAGATCTTTATTAAAAATTAAAAATCCCTAAACCAGCCAGGATCCTGAAGACTGTATTTTCAGGAGAAGCATATGTGGTTTAATGTATAATCTTGGAGGGCTATAAGTACTTCCCTGCCGCCTGTGCTCCCTGAAGTGGAAGAAGGTAGGAAGGAGCTCTCCCCTGCTAAGTTGAATCCTTTATTTGCCAGGACAGCCTGTCCTCTGGTCTGTATCTATCCTCTGGTCTGTATCTAAAAGTCCAATAAACTTTGGAATGATACTTGTAAATTCCTGTGTCATTTGCAACTGAATTTATACATACTCATTTCCAGTTAGATATTTAGTTAGGTAGCTCTTTACCATTCTGTTGTTGTGGCTGCTTTTTTATACTCCAGTTCCTGACCACTAGATTGAATCACAGCATTTAGTGGAGCACATTACAAAAACAGTCAGTGTTTTGCTAGTCCATCTGGTCTTTGATGTTAGTGTACTTCTTCCACTTCAGTTCAGCCAGATAGTTTCCTGCTGGTCTTCTCTGAGAAGTTTTGTATTATGGAAAATAGACCAGTTTAGAGATCTGGCAAAATATGAATAGTTAGTGAGCATGGAGTAATGACTGCATTCTGCAACAGTGGAGGTTTTTGGTTTCCTTTTAGAAGATAGGAGGTCTTTTATTATTTAGTGAACAAGCTACTGGAAAGTGTCTTCCAGCTGCAGCTATGTAATTTCACTGTCTTGATGTCTTCAGGGGTTAACAGAGTGCATTCCTTTCTCAGCCAGTATAATAATTCAACTTTCTAGGGATGTCAGATTTATGCTGAAGCCCTCAGCTGTAGTAACTGAAGGCTATGTAATAGCCATATAGTAGGAAGTCATATCTCTTTTAGTAGTTATGTCTCCCTTAGATTTTGCAGAAGGGTACTTACAGGAGTCAATGCAAGGGAGATGTTTAACTGCCATTAAGCTTTTTTCTTGTTCTGAATTTTGGAGTGGGATATTCAGCAGTAGAAGACCAGACAGGAAAACTATTGAGACACGTGAGGTATGGCACTATAGTGGAAACCATACATTACTTCATGAATACATTATCAGTGCCTGTAGTTTTGACTCCAAAACCTAATTTAATGGAATTCGTCTGAATGTAGAAACTCACATCTGCTGTTATCCAAGTAGCTTGTAACACCTTTTTGGTTAGTGGAGATCTAGTAACTGGACCTTGTGATTGAAATGAGCTGTTTCTTTGATAAGCTAGATGGTTTACACCCTAGAAGTGTTATCTTCTCGATTGGACAGTGTTTGCTAGATGTAGAATACTATCCTTTGTTCAAAACTGTGCACAACTGTCCTGACCTCAGTTTTTCAGATAAAGGTGTGCAGCTTAATTTTTCCGACTCAAATCAGCTTGAGATTTCTCAGCTTCCCAAAAGTTGTGTTGCTCTGTTCTTGAACACTTGTATCAATCCAATTGAAAGAAGAGTAACTTCTCAGAGAATAGAAAAAAGGTTTTGGAAGAGATGGGAGTGTTTATGCTTTCACTAGTAGTATGTGAACATATTATTCAGTGACCTTTAATTCCTTTCTTTAAAAAAGAACTTTCAGAGCTTTTTGCTTTGTCTATGTAGAGCAAAGACCATTAAGAACACAGTCTGTGTCAACGTGGAGCTCACTGCAGAACAGTGGAAGAAAAAGTATGAGAAGGAAAAAGAGAAAAACAAGACTCTGCGTAACACCATACAGTGGCTGGAAAATGAGCTCAACAGATGGAGGAACGGTAAGAAGCAGTTACATTATTATTCTGCAAACTTTAGGCAAGACAATACACACTGAGTCTTCAGACTTCAGGCTACCAGAAATAGCTAAGAGCACTATGCAAGGCAGTAATAAGGACATTAAAGCTGTAGTATTAAGTCAACTTTGGAACATAATATTTTCTGCTTTATTGCTACTGAAATAACTTCTAATAATTATGTTACGACAAAAATGTCTGAAAGTGTATTCCTGATAGATTGTTCAGCACTTGGTTTTCTAGCAGGACTAGAGTTACCTACACTGTAAAAAATCTATTTTGGGGGACAAAAAACTGATACTATTTGTGAGTGCAGAAACTAAGTAAAATGTTTCCTCTGCTTTGGGGTTCTGATTCAAAACAATATCACAAGATCTTGCCTTCATTTAAAACTCGAACATGTGAATAGGCAAAAACCCCACCCAAATCCCAAAGTTGACGGCAGTACCAAATGTGTGCCTGTTAATTCCTCCTGAATTATTAACTTCTTATCAGTTCAAACTGCTGGCAAAATGCAAGTTAATAGTGAAGCCATAAATTCAGGGAAAGAGGTATCATACAGATATATTCTGGAGTTTGGCAACTGTTGAAGATAATTTTGCAGTCTTGTAGTCAACTGCACCACATCCTGATACAAATCTGAAAAAAATGGATTTGCTGAAATAGGTTTGGTAGGATGTGGGTTTTTTAAATTGTTTCATAGAGCTGGTATGAGGCCACACCTGAATTGTCAATATTCTGGAAGAACTGTACTTCACAGGAGATACTGGAGTGTTGGAAACTCTGTACCTCCCAAGGACTGCATCAAATGTTTTGAATAAAGCACTGAGGAATTTAGTTTAATTTACCAGAGAAGTGTCTTGGCATGTCTTGTCTTCTCTGTGAAGTTAGTGTTCTCATCAGAAAAAGCTTTATGAACATAGAGAGATAAAAGTGTAACTGAAAATGTTTTAAATTAGAAGCAATGCAGTGTAAAAGTAAATATGGCTACCTAGTAAAACAGTGTAATGGGAAAGAGAATTTTCTGTCTTCTGGAAAGTTAGGTGACTTACTAGAAAATAAGGTTTGATCTGTCATTTGGAGCTCATAGCAGAGTAACTGGGTAAAACACAATGTTTCGTGATAAGCAGGAAATGGTTTGGATGATCTAGTGGTCTTTTTTTTTTTTTGCCAAGTAATCAGCTGAACTCAATTGCTTATTAACTGTGTAATGCTGTTAGTAGGAAATATGTAATACTTCTCAAGGGTAATTTTGTGGGAAATATGTTATAGCTAACTATACTAAAATTAAGTGTACTTTCAAGGAGAGACTGTACCAGTTGATGAACAGTTTGACAAGGAGAAGGCCAACTTAGAAGCTTTTGCAGTGGACAAGGATATTACTGTTATTAATGATAAACCAGCTACCACAATTGGAGTAACTGGCAATTTCACTGATGCTGAGAGAAGGAAATGTGAGGAGGAAATTGCCAAACTTTACAAACAATTGGATGACAAGGTATGCCATTCTTACATAATGTAAACTACATTATTTTGTAATATGTCTTCAGCATTCTCAGGAGGAGAAGCCAAGGGGCAGGTACAAGTCTCTTCACTCTTGTGACCCAAAGGGAATGGCCTGAAGTTCTGTCGGGGAGGTTTAGGTTGAATATTAGGAAAAGGTTCTTCATCCAGAGGGAGGTTGAGCACTGGAACAGCCTCCCCAGGGAAGTGGTCACAGCACCAAACCTGACAAGAGTTCCAAAAGCCTTTGGACAATGCTCTCAGGCACAGGATGTGACTCTCAGGGTGTCCTGCACAGAGCTGAGAGTTGGATTTCATGATCCTGATGGGTCCCTTCCAACTCGGCTTATTCTATGATTCTGTATTTAATTTGCCAATATTTGTTAGCTCAGCTTGTTGAAGTATTTGCTGAGAGTGCTTCCTCTTAATTCTGATTAGGAGAAATCAAAGTCGCCTTATCTGGTGCTAAGGGAGTATTGTTTGTTAATTGGAAAAAAATGAAAGTGGGAAAATGAGTAATTGGAGGACAAAATTTTTTTTCTTTCCATATTTTGGATATTCTATTTGGAATAAATAATCTCAAACTTAAGTGGTAGTATTATATTTGAATAGAAAAAATATTTTAATTTTTTTTTTCTTGGAACTTAGAATAACTTGGAGAAGACTTGGAAAAGCACAAGTGTAAGACTTGTCTCTGAAGCATGGTGTTACACATACATGCCAGGTTAAGAGGCTAATGAATCAACCAGTGAAATGAAAAGGATTGTTTTTTACTTTTATTGCTTTGTTGCGTAATTATTTCAGGATAGGGAAGAGTTAGATACCTAATACCTGCTGTTTCTTAGATTATTTTTTCTGAGTGGTATTTGTCAGTTTTATGAACACGATCATATTTCAACTGCAGGATGAGGAAATTAATCAGCAGAGTCAACTAGTAGAAAAACTGAAGACACAGATGTTGGATCAGGAAGAGGTGAGTTTTTCTCTTACATCTTTATTTTATTTTTGTTTGTTTTTCTTTTAAAGAAATCAGAGGTATTTGGAGTAGGTCACAGTTTATGATCAGGGAATAGAACGACAGCTTAATACTGCACAATAGTTCTATTCTATGCCTTATCTAAATGCTCTGCCTGTTCATTTCTCCCACTTACACTGTGCTGATGGCCAAACTTAAACCAGTTTACTTGGATCTTAAGTATCCCTGAAGATTGAAAGAATTGAAGTATTTTATGTAAAGATAGCCACAGTTTTCTTCCCTGTGCAAAGTTAGCTGGTTGTCAAAACTGAAGGTAACTTGATTTAATGTAAGAAATCTGTTTTAGTGTTTACTTCTGGTCAGTTGCTGTACAGAGAGAGAATGGAGAGGAGGGAAATGTATTGGCCTGTAATGAAAAAGGAAGTATCTATGTGTTTAGACCATACTTGCTAGAATATTCAAATTATTTGTATGCACTTCAATTGCCAGGGATATAAATTAATGGGGGGAAATTCCTATTAACAATGACAATTTCATTTAGCCAAAATACTAGAAAAATTATTTCTCTATAGCACAGAGATTTAAAAAAATGGTAATCCATGTGTACATGTTCAGAAGGAAATGGGCCAAGGACTAGGGAAATTGGAGCTATTGTTGAATCTAATTTAAATAAATAAATCTGCTTTTTTACAATTGTACCCTTTGTCTAGTTATTCTTTAGCAGCTAACAGTGTTAAAATGCTGGAAGTTTAGTCCCTAGACTATTGACAATTTTAGACTCATGAGTAGTGTTCAGTGTCTTTTTAGTGAACTTGCAATATTCCATGTGCATTTCTAATGGCTGTCCCTATATGTCTTCATTTGTAATCAGTTCCATTTTTAAGATATTTAAAAGCTTGAAGAACTGTGAATAAAGATGGTAAATTTAGTTATTATATTCTCTTCTTAGTATCCTTATTGCATGAAGCCAGCCACTAGGAATGCAGATATAAGCTATTGTAGTAGCTAAAAGCATTAATAAAATTCAAGATATGCATGGAATTTTCTTCATGATTATTTACTGTTGTATTTTTATTAAATCTCTATCAATATTGCAGCTTCTGGCATCAACCAGACGGGACCAAGACAACCTGCAAGCAGAGTTGAATCGCCTTCAGGCTGAAAATGATGCTTCTAAAGAGGAAGTGAAAGAAGTGTTACAAGCCCTGGAAGAATTAGCTGTCAATTATGATCAGAAGTCTCAGGAAGTAGAAGATAAGGCAAAGGAATATGAACTGCTTAGTGATGAACTCAATCAAAAATCGGTATGAAATTGGGATAGGAAATTACTGACGATCTTCAGTGTGACTTTGCTTGCCTTACCCATATTTCTTGAAGTCGTTTGAAAGTATTTCACAAGGGAAAATGAGAGCCTAAGTCTAAAACTTACTTTGTTTTTTGGGAAATGGTTTTCTGAAACCTGTAAACTTAAGAAAAAACGTACAGTGAATATTGACCTTGATAGCACTTGTCTTTTTAATGCCTGTGGCATTTTACTTGAAGCATGTTCAGAAATATCGTAGGTGTCAAAATGTAACACTTGCATTACATGCTGGGGTTTTTTGTCTTTCTGGTGCAGTTGAGGAAATCCTGGCTTAAGAATCTGCTTCTTCTGATCTTGAAGTTGCAGTGAGCACGCTACAGTTTTTCTTGAAAGGAATGAGTATTTGCCTGCTGTGTGTATGGAATGTGAGATAACTTACCTTGATGCCTTCAAAAACAAGCAGTTTGGTTTACTTTCTGAAAGGAGTATAGTTGAGGATGTATTCCAAAAGTTAACCCTGGTTTAAATACAGATGCAGCATCAGTCTCACAGAATACTGTGCACCTCCTTACATACCTGCGAAGTTTCTGAACTGACTGACAGTTTTGGTAGCCAGTTATTTGGCAGACCTCAATCAGTTTTAAGCAGTTAATACTCTACTTACTATCCTAAAATTCCAAGTACTGGAAAGGATCAACATGTTTGCTGGCATTGCAGACAATGTTAATGGCACAAGTCTCACTGTTCTCTGTTCTTGAAGATGATAATAAGAGGATCTGGGTTTTCTAGTGACTGTGGCTTTCAATTTTCAGTTTGACGTGGTAGAACACTAGTAATGTAATTGAAGTTCACAAGATCATGAAACTTCTCTTTAAACTTCTGAGTATTCTGAGCTGAGTAATCTTTACTGGTAACTTACATCACTTGAAGATCAGCCAAAAGTCAGGGAATCTGTGGTCTTATAAGCAGCATTTAAAATCTCTTGGGAGCAGGCTTGGTCTGTGTGTGTGTATGATTCTTAAGTGTATGGTTTGTTTTTTGCTGGTTTGGTTTTGTTTGCTTTATTGATGTAGTTTTTTTAATTATAGGTAGTGATTCTAGATATTATAACTAACATCCACTGAATGGCATGAATAACTCAATCTGCCAGAAAGCAAATGTTAAGAGGTGTCATAAAATTAAGATATCCCAATATGGCACTGCTAACCCACACAGTAACCATCCTTTGGGATCTCTGCCTGAAAGTTTCCTGCTGTAAAACTTGTGGTGTTTTTTTAAAAGTGGACAACAAAAAGACTCTTGAGCATGTGAGCTGCTGAGCTGCAGCCACTAAAACCACAGGAGCTCAAACCAGCTGAAAAAGTGCTCAAGAATAAGTGTTGTGCTTGTGAAATCGCAGTACTGGGAGAGTACTCTCATTTTTTGATTTGCAGGGGAGAGGTAAGAGCTCTGCAGATAAAGCTGAAATTATTTTCATTTACCAAAATATGATGAGAAGTGTTGGACTTGCTGTCCACTTACGCTTTTTCTAAAAATGTGATTCCCTGCAATATTTAATTGTATATAACTCTAAATGCTGTTTAACAATGTTAACACTAATTTTTCTGCCAAGTTTTAAGATTATATTTTGTGAGTTGAACGTCTCTGTCCCCAGTACTTTTTAGTTCTTTCAGAAGAAATGCTGGTGCTCTGTAAATAGTATGAAACTAGTTCTAAGAACAAGAGTGTGTTTTGTTTAATCAAGGGTAACTTCTTTTACTATAGGTCACTTTAGCCAGTATAGATGCAGAGCTTCAGAAACTTAAAGAAATGACCAACCATCAGAAGAAACGAGCAACAGAAATGATGGCCTCCTTACTAAAAGATCTTGCAGAGATTGGAATTGCAGTAGGAAATAATGATGTCAAGGTAAGGGTTAATCACTGCTGTCTTCAGTGCCATGTATTAAACGCATATATTGTGGATAGGTGGGGGCATTTTCTTAGTATGGTAAAAATTACTACCATAGGAAGCTTTATGTATATTAATAATTTGGACATAAGCTTCTGCATTGCTTATATTGTGACTTAATCAGGTTCCAGACAGAATTTGATTATGCATAGACAAGGAAGAGCAGGCATGATTGTTTCCTGAAGCAGTGTTCTCATTCATGTTACCAAACTGCTGTATGAAGTGATCTTAATCAACAGCATTGTCTTGGCAATCTAATATTGACCTACAGTGATGATCAGGATGATACTTGTATTAAAAACAGGATGAGGACATGAAATAAAAGACAAGTCTAGAAGATGGCTATAGGGCAAGAATGTAAGCAGTATTAGAAATCAATAGTGAATTGTATTTCCTTCTTCAAGCAACTCATTGTCTTTGTGCAAACTTCTAAATAATCGATGAGAAAACTTAAACCCAAAACCCCCTTATATTTTGGTATTTTTTAAATTCTGTGGTTGTCAGCTGGGGCCGGGGATGTGTCCTGGGCATTAAGATGCTCCAGTGCACTGTTAGTTCACTTCTGTTGTCTGAGCTTTCTAAATGTGCTCTCCCTCCCTTTCCAGCAGCCTGAGGGAACTGGCATGATAGATGAAGAATTCACAGTTGCAAGACTGTACATTAGCAAAATGAAATCAGAAGTAAAAACAATGGTGAAACGTTGCAAACAGTTAGAAGGCACACAAGCTGAGAGCAATAAGAAAATGGAAGAAAATGAAAAGGAGTTGGCTGCCTGCCAGCTCCGGATCTCACAGGTAAGTATTTCTCTACAGTGTACAGTGTTCTTTATAAATTAAATTCATTAACCTATTAGGGAAAAAAAGTTGGAGGGTTTTTCTGGCACCTAACAAAGCACACTGGGAATGAACAGTCATAAGACTCAGCTGTTTCCTTAGTATTCTCATCAGATTGGATGCTTCTAAGTAATTCAGTGTGACAGGATGTCAGAATTTCTGCAATATATCTGTAGCCTGCTAATGCTTTTGTAGCACTTGTATTAAATACTGGAGTCTGTGTGTTCTCCATCACAGGATTCTTTACAAATACAAGTCTTACGGAAGCAGTGGCTAGTGGGCACTCTGCCTGCCAATGCCCCAAGTTGGAAGTGGGAGAGGTAATAGCAGAGTAAAATTCTAGGAGGTTTGCATAGCAATTTAAATTTATTTCTAATGTGAGGCCATTTTAATGTTATTGTTAGAAAACATAAGTAATGTGACTTCTAACACTTCTGAAAACTGTAATCTAGATATGCAGTTTAATATTTCTGTATTTTGTTTTTCATACAGATAATCATCTTTTTTAAAATCAGGAGATGCACATTTCAGGGCAATCCAAATACAGTGAGCCTCTCTCGCCTGTGTTAGTATTTAATATTCAAAACATCTTCCAGCCAAAAATGTATTTCATTCCAATCCAGAATAAAGACATTCTCTTAAAGGCTACTTTACAGATCTTCTTCAGTAGTCATATTCTCCTAGGAGTCTAGTTAGCACCACTTTTGTTTTGAGATGAAGTTACTTGTTGTGTAAAAAATAAGTATGAACTGTTTATGCAGATGTAATTCCATGGTACCTAGTTCCAAAGCAAATTAATCTTTTCATTCCACAAGCATGAAGCCAAGATCAAGTCACTGACTGAATATCTTCAGAATGTGGAACAGAAAAAGAGGCAGCTGGAAGAATCTGTGGATTCCCTTAATGAAGAATTAGTTCAACTCCGAGCACAGGGTAGGACTTGCCTCCCTACACCCCACCCACCACCACCATTTTAACAACATAGTGGTAAATAGGGTATTGCTCTGTTCAGTTTAGGTCGGAAGGCAGAGCTATAGAAAGGCTTTTTGCTACTGAACATGTAGAATTAATCCATGGTGAAACATGTTTGCTGTTTGAAAAAACTGATATGATAGGATTAAAGATGTTACAAATTTAATTAATTTATGTGATGGGAGGGGACTTTTTCCAAATTGCAAGGTGTTGGCAAGGGAAGGGGAAATTAGTGCCATCATCCATGTGATTGCATAGATTCGTGGCTGAAATGTGTTTTTTGTTCTCTGTCCCTTCTAGAAAAGGTCCATGAGATGGAGAAAGAGCACTTAAATAAGGTTCAAACTGCAAATGAAGTCAAGGTAAGTCAGTTTCATTGTTTAAAAAAGAAGAAACCCCTAACAACCCAAATCCCTACAGATTGATTATCTGGTGGTAACTCAAAGTATTTAATATGTTCTGGTTTTTTCTAATAGCAAGCTGTGGAGCAGCAAATTCAGAGCCATCGTGAGACACATCAGAAACAAATCAGTAGCCTGAGAGATGAAGTTGATGCAAAGGAGAAGCTCATCACTGAGCTTCAAGAGTAAGTATTTGTCATTATTTTAGTGGCACCGAATGTCTCTGGACTGCAGGTACAGAAGCACAGTACAGTGGAAGGAAGTGGTGAGAGTTTCCTCCAGAACTGTCCTGTCTTCCATTTTGTTACTGAGTATGCTGAGAGGTTCAGCTGATAAAATATTTACTTTGTGTTTAGCCAAAACCAGAAGATGATGCTTGAACAGGAGCGTCTGAGAGTCGAGCATGAGAAGCTGAAAGCAACTGATCAGGAAAAAAGCAGAAAACTTCATGAGCTTACGTAAGTGATAATGATGCATAAAACAAATGTGTGTGGGGACACTTACTCTATAAACTAGTGACCTAATAGGATGCAGTGCCTCTCACTTCATAGTATGCTTACTAAAGAGGCCTTCTTGAACCTTTTTTAAAACCTTTGCACTGCGTGAATACTTAAAATAGGAAGTGAAATTATGAAAGATATGAAGACCACAACTGGTTTTTTTGTTATTATGCTATGGATTGGAGTAATTAACTTTTCAATTTGCAGCTAAGTATTGCGTTCTGTAAGACTGCAAGAGTCTTCTAACAATTCCCCTTACTCTTTTTCTGGTTCTTGTGTTCCTTTATTCTTTTTATGATTCTTAAGTGATTTAACTTGTTAGGTGGCTCTGATTGGTTTATTCTTAAAATAAAATAATTGCATGCTTCATTGCATACATGCTTCTAAATACAACGTCTTAGTGAATTAGAGACTCAAAAGTTAGTGTAAAAATGGAATTACCTTCTGCTTGCAGCTAAGTATCCAAGTCAAGCTCAAAAACAGTTCTCAGCTTCTAGAAATCTGACCTTAGTCTCTTGGAAATCTTTCAAAGTGTATCAGTTGTAACCCCTGCCTGGCACATACAAATTTATCTTTACAGAAGCTAAAAATACATTATACTTAAAAATACTGTTTGAAAAGTGCTTTTTGGTTATATTTAAAACACACACAGTGGTTTTCAGGCATTTTTATCATGGAATTTGAAGTAATCAGAGGGATCTGACTGATCTGTGCTGGTAACTAAGAAGCAATGCTTGCTTTTTTTTAACTTTTTTTTGTTTATCCTGTTTAACTGACTAAAATTTTAACAGTACTCTGGTCTCGTGGATCCATCTTACTTTGATTTATATATATACCACAATGATTATAAAACTTACATTAACTACAATAGATACAAATAGATACAAAAATACAATTTTCTTGTCTAAGAAGATTTGCTATATGTACACATTACTGTTTTCTATTTCAGTTTGCAGGCTCAGCTACATCTAGCATTGACCACTTTAAAGCACTTGCTGTTTAAGAACATTCCTCTTCAAAAGATTCACAAAGAAGTTTTAAAAATTAGTTTTGTATTCTGTCTTCCCCCAAGCCTTTTTGAATCCAGTTATTTTCCACTGAATATCATAAATGAGCATGACAAATGGCGAACCAATGCAGATTATTCACTTTAATATTTTCAATTTGAAGTTGTATAAGATGCCTGGAACTACTTATCCAGAGACATCTGGAAAATGGATAGGATAGTGACATTATTTAGAATATTTTATTACTTCAAATGTTTGCTCATTTGACTGTGAACTAGTAGTGAAACGGAGTGAGGAGAAATTTCAAGAGGAAAAGAAGCTTTTTTAACTACTTAACAGGAGCACTTCATTTTCGTGCAGTCCTTGGCCTTTCTATTCTAATCTCAGGTCATAAAAAGAAAAGCACACATTCCTTTCCTGTATTCTTTTATCTTGATAACAGTACTGACATACAGTTCTGAGAACAAACATTTCCTGTGCAGAAAATGCTTTCACATTAACTGGCAAAACAGCAGCTCTGTACACTGATAATCATCAGATTATATTCATGTACACTGACATTGTTATTTTTGATGCTGGTTTTGCCAACATGTTGAGGGTGAGGTGTTAAAGAAAACAAAGAGAAAATTTTTAATCTGCCACATGATACTTACCATCTCGGCTGATCAGAGCTAAGAACATTTGTAGGATAAGATCTCCCCAAATTCTCCAAAGCTGACTTTGAGACTTTTGTCTTTTACTATTCTAGAAACTTTTATAATTTATGCATCTTAATGTACTTGTTTATGTTCAATATCAAAAGTACGTCCCTCTTTTCCTTTTGCAACTCCCCTAATCTCACCACCCCTATGCTATACAGATTTCTGAGTGTCATCTGTTGGTTACATCTTTAAGACTTCAACCAAAAAACTTTTTTCATTTGTACCATACAATGTTTATTACTCTAGTCCTCTAAAACAAAATATCTAATTTTTCTAGGCTATTTCAGGATTAATTTATTCTCTTTTAGGGTTATGCAGGACAGACGGGAGCAAGCAAGGCAAGATTTAAAGGGTTTGGAAGAGACTGTGGTAAGATAATCAGAATATATTCCAAAGCAAATGTCAATATTTGTCTCTTTTTTTTTTTTCTTTCAGAGTTTGTTTGGGTTGTTTTGTTAATTTCTTGTCCTTAACTGTAGGCAAAAGAACTTCAGACTCTTCACAATCTTCGGAAGCTGTTTGTTCAAGATCTGGCTACTAGAGTGAAAAAGGTAATGTGGTGCTGTAGTTAAACTTCTTGTTTCTGAGAATGCTGCATGAATTCCAGTTTAGAACTAGATTAGGAACTGATGTTTCTTTGGTTTAATTTTTCTGGCTTGATCTTAATATGCAAGTTCATATTTGTACTCAGCCTCCTGTCTCACTCCCCATGCCTTTGTTACTGCAGAGTGCTGAGATCGACTCAGATGATACAGGAGGCAGTGCTGCACAGAAACAGAAGATTTCCTTCCTTGAGAATAATCTTGAGCAGCTTACAAAGGTTCACAAGCAGGTACAATGAGACATTTCAAATTTTAGTAAAACTACTCCAGATCCATTATTACAGAAGCAACTGCCTATTGGTCATAAAGTAACTTTTATAAGTAAATACTTCTGTAAGACAGAGAACTTTTATAAGTAAATGTTAAGTGTGTCTTCTGATACAGGAAAACTTTAGTCTATTATTTTGTAACGTAAATTAATTAGCTGTTTTAAGTACATGTGGGTGTATAACAAAATAGCTGCATTTAAACTGACAGGGACCCAAGTTCATGTTTAGACTTCATGTATGAGTCTAGGGGCTGCTTGCCTGTCTCCAACAGAAGAGGTGCCTCTGTTGAGTAGCAGGTTCTTCCACAGTAACTGATTTTTCACATGACAGTCTCAATGTCACTGACCTCCATAGATTTACTTAAAAGCTTAAGCAAAGTTAATATAGTAACCCTACTGCGTGGCCTCTTTAGGAGTGGGTGAGGGTATTTGGGTAGCTCTCCCTATGAGGAGAGATACCAAGAAAATAATCACTTCTGGTTTTGTAGTTGGTACGTGATAATGCTGATCTTCGCTGCGAACTTCCTAAACTGGAGAAGCGACTTAGAGCTACAGCTGAAAGAGTTAAAGCTTTGGAATCTGCACTGAAGGAAGCCAAAGAGAACGCTTCTCGTGATCGCAAGCGGTATCAGCAAGAAGTAGATCGTATAAAGGAAGCTGTAAGATCCAAGAATATGGCCAGAAGAGGACATTCGGCACAAATTGGTGAGTAAAGACTCCCTTGCCCCCTAAAGCTTCATCTGTCTCCTACTTTCTTTTTGTTTTGTTTTTGTGTATATGTGCATCTTTCAGCCCTCATTGAAGGTGCACATTTCAACGTGATCTATTTTCTACAGAGAATTTTTAGTTAACAGAATGTGTGTGAAGGTGATGCTTTATGGTTGTTTGGCTTTTTATTTATTTTAAATGGCTTTGGAAAAGGCTTACCAATCTAGAATTCTAGCCTAAATATGTTACATTTCCTAGAAGAAACATTACACTGCATATGAGTGTTAATCTCTTGGATCATTCCAATTTCTAAGACTAAATAGGTATCTCAAGGCAACAAGAAAGATTAAGCCATCACCTTCAAGAGCAACAACAAAATTGACCTGATCTTACTGGGCAGACAGAAACCCACAATATCCAAAGATCCTTAATTACCTTTTCAGTTTGTTGTTCCAAAACATACAGTATCCACAGCCCTCTCTAGGGGAAGATAATAGAAAAACACTGTATAGGGGTGGGAAGATGGAGGCAAAATAGTCATACTCCTTTGCTCCTCCACCTGCCATTACTCTGTTGAGTGCTGAGGACTGAGAGGGTATGTGACCTGTGGAGGACTGTAATTGTGGAGAACTTAAATGTGCACATTACACTACAGCTGTAGAACTAAATTACTTCAGTCATCAATACACTTTCTCCGTTATGCAACGTTATAACGTTAATGCAACTGAAATGAGCATTGCAGTTAAATTTTGCTCATATTTTGCAGGTCTGCAAAGAGCTGTTGCAAAGTAGTTACAATTTTTTGGTCACATGAAGTGGCAGCTTGCAGACAGGTGCTTTTCTGTCTTAATTTTTTTTCAAGTTGTCTCCAAGAAAACAAACAATTCTCTAGTGATCTCACCTGAGGTATACAGCCTCTTGTGATTAAATGTCTAGATGAACTAGTCATGTCTTCCTGGAGATCAGCTTCCTGTAAGGCAGTAATTGAGATGTGTTTCTCTGCTGCAGCTGCTGCCTGTAGGTTCTTTTTTGCCTGCTGAAACTTCAAGTGCTTCTCTTTAATATTACAGAACTTAGTAAAGTCCTACACATACATTACATTATGCATGTTCTGTTAAGAGCTAAGTGTAAAACTGATTGAAAATAGTTTATTAAGTGTATGCAGCTTATGAATGACCTGTCAAAACTGCCGAATTTTTACTTTGGCTATAGAGAAAGTTTTATTTTTCTGTGGTGGTAGGTTGGTGGAGCAATGTTATCTATGGAGTATTGGTACACAGAACCACCTGCAGAGAGAGTAACTAGTGACTTTATCAATGAAGTAGATGTGGGAAGGACAGGAAGTATAATGATTCCTTACTAATATCTAACTCTCAGGAAGCTGTCTAGTGTTGTGTTTTGAGTTCTTATTGCCAAAAAATAGGATTCATAGAAGGTACTGAATTAGGTGGGACAGCTAATTGTTGTGAAGATAATCTTTATCAGAAGCTTTGCGAGCTTTAACAGGGAACAATAAAAGCAAAACCTTGTCTATTTTCCAGGGTTTCTTGTAGTTGACACTTACCTGTTACGTTCTCAGAATGCCATCCTCTGAACTTGTTTTCTTATTCGAAGTACATTCAATTGTGGTTATTACATTTGGGTAATGATATCAGTAAATTTGAATAATCCAAGGTATTGTTGTGTATATATTTGTAAGTCACATTTCTTGTCATGCAGCTAAGCCTATCCGCCCTGGCCAGCATCCAGCAGCTTCTCCAACTCATCCAAGTGCAATTCGTGGTGGAGGTGCGTTCACTCAGAACAGCCAGCCAGTTGTGCTGCGCGGAGGTGGACGGCAAGACAAAGTGTAAGTTTGTCTTGTAGCATTTTTTAAAATGTGCGATCAAACTACTTTGTATTAGGTTTATTGCAGTTCATTCTGTGGCATAAAGTCACTTGAATAGATTGACTCTTCCTTTTTACAGAATTTTATAGCCAGTGGAATGGTATAATGTACAGCTGACTAAAGATGCTGCTGCTTTTCTTCTAAAAGGTGTTTGCTGTAGAATGGTAATTCTGATAGGGTTCTGCAGGTGTAAACACCACGTGGAAACAATCAACTGGAGATGGTTATCAGTGGAAGACAGTAGCCATTGTTTGGGAAACGAGTGGACATTTTAAATTCTTTTGGCTTGCTAGTATCTTTTAAAATATGGTTTTCTTCAGGAAAACATTCAGTGATGAAATAAAATTCACCGTGGTTTTACATGTTATTTACTTTTCTTTGTGTTTGCATACTGCTTCATGTGTCAGTGATTTAAAATTATTTAACAGAAGAGGGAATGCATGTCCTCATCCAGTAGACTTAAAATGTTAGCCTAGCTAAAAGGCAGTTATAGTAGTTGAAATTAAGTGTGCACTTACTTTAAAACATCTCTAATCGCCAAAGTAATTGCATGTTGCATGGTATTTAATACGTTTAAGTTGCTTTACAGAACCATCTCTCTTTTTAATTAATATCTGCTTTATAGTGGGTCGATCTGTTGTTCATCTAACAGTAATGCTTTACTTCATATTCTCTGTTGTCATCTTCACTTCTGAATGTGTCTATAAATGTTAGACATTCCCTTAGTTAATTATCTGCATCTTCAGTTTGAAATACATCTAAAATGGGGTGGGGTGCTTGAAATCTGGATGCTCCTCTTCTGAAAGGCTCCAGAACAGCTTATGTGAATCTTGTTTCTTTTTGTTAGCTAACTGACTTCTCCAAGCTTTTTCTCCAGTTCAGAGAAAACTGGGCTGTAGTGCTAATCAAGGTACCTGGTTCTGTTCAGTAATGTCTCTTATTTTCTGAGAGGTTGAACTGATGGGTACTTCAGCCTTGAATAACATTTGCCTTGAATGACCAAGGAGTTGCCACTAGCCAGGAAAAGCAGCAGCAGTCATGGGAAATGGAGCTGGGCTATAAGTAGTTTCTGTCTGTAATGTTTAGTCCATTATTCCAGTCAAGATTGCATACCCAGTCAGTTTGTCATGCTGTAAATTCGTTGGTAGCAGACAGCATTACTTAAATGGCTTTGTGTTGTATGATTTTAAAGTGGGTTTTTTAATAGCACTTATCTGAGTGGTTTAAGAACTGGGCTCTTAAAGGCCATGTAAATTGTGATATGGTCTATTCTAAATGAAAATAATTTTGCTTTTTTGGCTTAACTCTGTGATTTTTTTTTTTTCATTTACAGTTGCTGAAAAGTAAATGCAGCATGAGGAGTATTGGATATTGTGTAGAGGGAGTCATTCCATGACAATAATCTCTCCTTTTGGGGACTGTAGGATTATTTTTTGAAAATTGTATAAATTATACCTGGCCTGTACAGCTCTTCCCCCTTCTACAAATTCTGCTAACTGATTCCCAAAAAAAACCAACTAGAGTGCAATTTTGGCGTCTTGAAAAATGACATGTTACTTAAAGTGTAGCTCTGCTTATTACACAGTTTGTCTTTCATGTCTTAAATTTAGTCTGCACTGTGCCAAGCTGAATGTACGTTGAGAAAATCTTAGTTCAAATTTTCTAGCCTAATTTGTGTACATCTTATTGTCTTAGGGAATGTGCAACAGTGTTTAAGTATACTTTCATTTTTATCACTTCACATAACACTACATGTCCCACTGAATTAGGGCAGCACTCTACATTACAGTTTTCTTCTGGAATGCTGCATAGAGCATTGGAACTAACTGTGTTTGCACAGTGTGAGGATCCTGCAGTGCTGACGACAGCTGCCACGAGGCACCACGACACCGCCGACCTTTGAGTTCAGTATGAACAAGGCTCTGTAACTGTTATCGAGTGCCCGGCCACCGGGTGACTTAGAATTAAATACTGTACAGTAATAAGAGTAAACCTGAGTTTACAAAAAAGACTTTGGCAGTGGATGATCCCATCTGTCCTGTTCCTGGTTCTGCACACAGTACAGTCTGGTGGAGTGAAAACATTCTGCTTCATTCTGATGAGCCTGTCTGTCCATTTGTGTGTTATCTGTGACAGTTCACTTTCGCTATTTTGTAATAGTGAAATGAGGGCAATCTAAACTGTAACTTTATATTCCACTACATATAGTACTGAAATTTTTGGCTAAAATTTTAATTTTCAATTTAAAAAGCCTTTTTCAGTAACAGGCCAATGAATTCAGATATATAAATAAAGGACACAACTTTTTAAAACTGATGTATCCAGAAATGCCAGAGGCATTATAAAATAACAATAAAATAAAGTGCTACCATGAATTGTATTTGTAGTCCATTTGTAAGTAGGTATATGAAATGTCCAAAGTAGTAGTTGTTGAATATTTTTCTTCTCTTTGCAATAAAGTCCTGTAAAGTGGCTAACAAAATGAAACACGGGGTTTTGATTTTTTAAAATTTTTTTTAATTGTTTTGTTTTGAGCTCCGGTACTCTCACTGAGTTGAATCTGGGGTTTAAAGTTTTATAGTATAATTTACTTAACTTATTCATAGGGTTTAGCCACTATAATTTTTAGAACAGCCTTCTTCTGTATAGAAACTAGTTACCAGGTCTTTAAGAACAAAGAAACTTAGTATTGCTGGAAGAATTCAATGAGTTTCTCAGACCTGGTTCATACAGCTTTTTGTTCTGGCTTGAGTTTTTTCCTGGGTATTCAGTTATTGTGGAAACAGTAGAAACTCTTTGACTGTTCAGACAGCAAATCACTTTCAATTTTTCTATTTTAAAATAGGCAAAATATTTATATTATGATGGAGTATAGTCAAATTTTAGACCTTGAACCACTTTTTTTCTATATCTACAGTAGTCTGACTTTTTAATAGTTTGATTTTTAAAGGTTGAGTGTATCAGTTGGAAATCCCACTGTTTTGGAGTTTTCAGCTTTTAGAACAGTTTTCTTCACTAAGGCCACCAAACACTCCAAACTTGCAGTTGTTTTAGAGCACAGTTGAAGGCAGCATACTGAGGAAAAAAAAAAAAGAAACAACAAATATTTTTAATTAAATTTCTCATAATGAAATCAGCACTGTCCATTATCTTTCTCAATGTTAACTACAGGTTTTCAGGCCTTCATTTTTCAATGTGCAATCATAAAAACAAAACAACACACTCAAATGAAGCAGGATTTTTTTCTCATGCCTGTGAATGGGGGTTTCATTCCTGTAGGTAATTGTCATGGGGTTTGGTGCTGAAAATTGCTGTGTTTAAAAAATTAGATTAAATAGTAATTAGTGTGTAGCTCAGTGTACATCACCTTTTTATATTTAAACTTTTTTTTTTATTTTAAACATTTTATGAAGTTTACCAAGAACTGCCTCTTAAAATGTAAAAAAGGAAAAAACCACACAACTTTCTTTGCTTTCTGGTTTGGCTGTCATACGTCAGCCAGACAGGACAATTACTGTATTTTGTAAATGAAAATATTCAGTCTGTACGGGGAATGTTCAACACTGCTATTTCAACTTGCAGTCTTTGAATGGTTCTTATTTTTATGTTCCTCTAGATCATATTTTTAAAAGATGGTTTAGGATAGGAACTTGGTGAAATAATATTTATTTCTGGTGAACAACTAAATTATTTACATAACTTAAATGCTGACTCACTACTGTGTGTAACTCTAAATTTGACATGAGGACAAGTCTACCTGTGGAATCTGATTTAACTTCAGTACACTTAAGATGCATTAAAACAATTGGTTTGGGGAAGACGCCATATAGTTTTAACTTACCTGCATGCTGTAAATGTATTTGTGTTTAAATAAAGAGGAGAAAAATCTTTGAACTTCTTTGTGCATTTAGCCCTTTTATTATCTCTATGTGTGGTCAAATGTGATATGCAACAATCTTCTCTAGGTGTGTTGTGTTGTGCCTGGGGCACTCCTGAGTGTGGTGTCAGTTGGCTGTATGGTGATGCTCAAAGTTTTCCTTTTATCCACATGCTTGAACAGTTGTTTCCAGAATCCATGTAAGCTTGGTTGGAAAGGAATTACAAGGAGTTATCACTTGCTTTGTGAACCTCTTTTTTTTAAACTTGGTGCTTGCTGATTTGGTGACCCCTCATTCTGATTGAGACAGATTAACCCATTTCCAGTATTTCTGTGCCATCTAGACTTTTGTAGGCTTCTTTCCTTTTCCAGGCACTCATTGTCCTTTACTAGTATCTGTAATAGCTGATTCTACTTTTTCTTAGTGCTATTGAACTGATGTTTTGTATGGAGCAGTGTAGTTATGCGAGGCTGCAATCAACTTCTGGGTAATTTCCACAGAAAAAGATTTAGCTAGATGTATAGAGCTTTGATATATAAATATATACATATATATGAAAAGCGTAAAGGAGGTCATGATTGAAGTCTGCCAGTACAGTTATGTAAAAGCAAAGATCTCAGGAGGGAGAAATTGCATCTGTAAAACTGTTCAGCAGTGAGCTGTTCTATACTGTAAAATATTCTGTAGTGTATCCTGTTAACAGAAGATGGCTCAGTCACAGAGCTCCCTTTTGAATAGATCTCTATCTGCTAGGGGATGATCAGCTCAGACTTCCTTAATTGCAGACAACCACTAAGGGGTGCTCAGAAAGGAAAGGAAATCTTTCACTCTGAAGTTTCTTACGAGCAATGGAACGGTCCAAAATGACTTCGAAAGTGAGCAAAAAATATTACTGCATCTTTCCAGGGAAAAGCTGTGGTTGGTTACCTGCACTGTGAAACTGATAAGGAATTCATAGGCTGACCTAGGTGCCTTCCCCCTGGAATGCACCAGGAGTTCTAACACCCATTTAGGAAGTGTCAGAATGAATCATTATTTAACATGTGCTATGCGCAAAGCTGACACTTTAGGTATTAAGGACGTCATAAAACCTCGCTGAATGACAAAGAAAACACCTCCGCAAGATCATTACTGAGGACTGATGAGTACGTCAGAATTTTTGCCTGGGGAGTTTTGAGCTCATGAGTGTTCCTGAACTCCGCACAGGGCTGTTCACTGTTATATTTTTAACCAGCCCTTGCTGAGGGCAACGCGGGGAGAGAATTTGAGCCTCTGACTCCTTTGAGGGTTTCAGTGGGAAGGCTGAAGGGGCAGAGGGTACCAATAAGCTGCGCTGTCCAGTGTAATGGGCAGAAGAGTTACGTGAAGAACGAAAATACAGTACAAAAGAAAAGAGCCTATTTAGTCTATTTGCATTTGAAAAGGAAAGTAAGAGGCTAATGATCATAAAAGGAAAACAGGAGTTGAATAGCATGATGTGACGTATCTGCATCCTGGGACGTCTTGCAGGCTGTGCTCTGCACGGTGCGGGCACAGCGGTGTTGTGGAACGGAGCTAAATCCATCGATTGTCTCCACCTCCAATACCGAGGGAAGTGTTGATATGTACCTGCAGCAAGGAGAGCAGCATAACCCACATTCTACGCGTTCCTGAATCCACAAAACTGGGCGTGGAAATGGCTCGGAGGTGCCCCCGGGTGTGTGTTAAAGAGCTATTTCCACAGCTCCTATTGTGAGAACAAATGCCTGGAAACCCGTCCTGTAAGTCAGCTAAATTGTCTCCTACAGTTGAAGACAAATACACTTCACAGCTTATAACAGCGTATTGAAGATACCTGTGAAGCCGCTTGCTGTTTCCGTGGATTCTTGATTTTGCTTTTGTCAAGAGCAGCATTAAAAAGTAGAGGTGAATTAGCCCAGCAAAGTGTAAATGTCGGCGTTACCCTGTGTGCTTATTATCACCTTCATCCACAGGCCCAGTTCCGATCAGGGGTGTGCTGTGCTGCTGGCACAGATGTTTTAGGTGATCACTCATCATCCTATAAAGCGAGTATTTGAATGGTATTTTGTGATGATCTTCCCTGCGAAGGTGTAAATGATTCTTTAAATGCTTTTACTGCAGGAAATACCTTTCAGCAGAAACCAGGACAGAGCATAGTCTGCTGCCCAGGAAGGCTCGTTGCAGCCACAACTCCCTGCGAGGCCCTTCTGTGCCTGCAGCAGCCTGGTGACCGACCCTCTTTCCTGCTGCAGAGGGCAGAGGAAGCTCCTGTAGGAGCGGGTATCCTCTCACGCTTGCTTGCAGGATTGTCTTGCAGAGGCAGCACAGCTCCTGCTGCTCACACGCGGTCAGAGTGAGTCCTGCTCCTGTCACCACCAGGCTCAGCCCCTGCCGCCCTTCCCCTGCAGATTGCAGAGCTCCCCTTTGCCCACCTCGGGTGTGAGTCACTTGTCCCTGTGCTGGGGAAAGGGACGAGCTGCCTGCTTTTCCTGAAAGATGGTGCTATAGCTGCTCCTACAGGTCTGCTTTCCTCTGGAACACGAGGCCGTGTGCTCAGGGCTACACAAAAGGAGAGGAGCTGAGGCACAGGTCATGGAGAGGAAGGAATGCAGGCCGGGCTGTGGTGGAGTAATAAAGGTTTTGAGTTTGGTTTGTGACACTTTCTAGGTCTGAGGTTCAGCTTGACTTCAGACCTAATGACGAGTTCCTCCACTGCCAGGGCTGAGGTCATCCTCCCTGCCCAGCAAAGGACTGTTTTGTTGATGAGCCTGCAGGGTCATGATGAACTGCAATTCCCTCTTGTTATCTCGCTTCTCGGGGCGCTAAAACCAGAATTGTCCACCCAGGGCTGAAGTTCCAGCAGTGCTGAGTTAGTTAAGCACAGCCAGCACTAACCAGGAATCTCTCCGAGACCCGCCGGCCATGAGAGAGCACGGGGACAATGGGGCCTGGTGCGCCGGGCACCGCCGGGTCAGTGATCCAAGGATCCCACCCTGCTCCCTCCCTCGGCCCGGGCCTCTCCTCTGCCTTCAGTCCGGAACCGCGGGTGCCGGCGGGGCCCCGGATCCGCTCGGGACGTGGCCCCGCCGCGGTCCCCCGGTCCAGCGCCAGAGGGCGCCCGAGGCTCCCCCGTGCATTCCCGCGGGGTCACCGCCGGTTCCCGGCGTTCGGCACCGTTCGGACGGGCCGCGCTCACGGCCCGGGGCTCCCGGCACCGCTGCGCACCCGCCTGTGCTGCTGGGTCCCTCTTGTCCTGTCGAGAGCCGTGGCCGTGCTGCTTCTTCTCCCTGAGCTGCACAGGATTGAGTTAAAACACTGCGAAAAGACGCAAGTTAGGTTTCTGAATAAGTACCAGAATATTCTGCTAGGCATTTTCCACTCCTTGTTTAAACTACTTTTTTTTTTTACAGGAAGATGCTTGGAAATGTCGCAAATTTTGGTTTCTTTATTTGAACTGCAAAATGAATGGTATGAATTAATGGCAGAAAGTCAGACCTGTGCAGTGGGTGAATCATTATCAGATCCACTCGTAGGTGAAGCTTGAGACATTTTTGTATTTTTCTCTCATTTCCAGCTGACTTGTCTCCATTGATCTACAGACACTTGAGCAGCACGAGAGAGGTGGGAAGAGTCATTCCTGATGAGAAATGGATTTCCCCCCCCCCGCCCCCCCCCCCCGCGCTCATTATTGTAGAGGACTGTCAGTTTCCCTTGGCAGCTTGTACAATGGGCTTGCTCTCTAATAAATGCAGATAGCATTGAATTAACGTTTCATTCCCACAGTGACAAACAGTGGCATCCAGTTCCAGCACAGGATAATTCAATGACAATATGGCAGCAGACATGTACCACGCTGTTATGGGCTAATCAGAGATGCAGTGTTCAAATTGGACTCAAAGCATCCACATAACTTGGAGTGAGTTTATTAACTTTATTAGCTGGTGAAAATGAGCTGAGAACTGGGAAATGAGAGAATATAAATAATAATTTTTAAAAGAGCCAAAATGCATAAAAATAAGCATAAAAGCATGAGTCAAATCAAATAAAAATTTTCTTTCTGCTCTTAAGAAACTCTAACTGGAACCTGTGCAGGAGCTGTCAGGGGATGAGAACTGTGTCCAAAACTGACTGCAGGAGTGTAAGCATATGTGGATATGAAGAAAAGGATCCTTAGTTCATATGCTTGGCTGATAAAGCTGATAGAAATTGTGCTGCCAGCCTGGGAAAGGATGGAGTTTGGCTTTGTTGTGTTCTTGGTCAGAGTTTGCAAACCTAGGGCAAAGCAAGGCTGTGGAGAAGGAGACCCAGAGGTACCTAGAAACTGTTGTTTCCAAACCGAAGAGCTCCAGTAGAGAAGAGCAGATACCCACTGCAGAGAGACTCCAAGGGCCAGTGAAGGGTGAGCAGAGCCCCCCAGCACCCCGCCATGGTACTGCGAAGGGAGCGGCTGGCCCTCAGGCAAGACCTGACTCTGAGGCTCCTCTCTGCTCCTCCTCTGCTGCCTTTGGTCCCTCCTGCTGATGCTTTGCTGGTGAGCCTTCTTTGGGCCTGATGGTGAATGCATCTTTCTTTTGGAGTTACAGCACATATGGGAAAACACTCCAGAGGGAAGTGGATACTGAGCTTTTTGAGACAACTTGCAAAGAAGAAGAGATTTTGCAAGGACAGGAAATTCAGCCTTCACTTTTACAATATGCCCCGGGGTTTAGTTCTGCACATCAGCAGTTCTGCAGGAGCGAAAGAACCAGTGGCAGCCTCGGAAAACACAGGGTTCCCCTTTCATTTGTGCTCAGCTTTCTGGGCTGTGTGTTTCTGAAAGACTATTTTAGTGCATGTGTTCTCAGTGAGAGCAATGCTTCAGTTAGAGCTTGGCATAAAATCTTACGGGTGCTAGTAGCTTTTCACTTTTCATCAGATGAGATATTTAAAAGCATCTCATTTGTGTCCCCTAGAATTAGTCTGAAAATTCTCATCACACTTGGTTTTTTATTAATGAAAGCTCTTGGAGACACATCTGGTATATTTTATTGATCATAATCTCATGGCTGGAAGCTCATCTTGGTAGCTATAGCAACAGAACTTTTTTTTTTCCCAAATGTCAACATAGCTCCACAAAAAGTGGAGTAAGGGGGAGCAGATCATTTAAATTACTAGACAGCTAATAACTCCTTCTCCTGTAATAAATCCTTCTTCTGTAACCAGTTCTGAGATTTCTGATTTGATATAGTAAATAATGGATAGGAATTAAATCTTTCGATGACTACCTCTGCTGTGGAAGCTTGTGAAAGCGGAATAACATGGATGGATGTGGTGTCTCAAGAGTCTTTTTTTGCTGGTTGTCCATTGCTCCCATCCTCTGCTGGGCTGCAGGGACCATGAGCAGGCTGTGGGCACAGACTATGGAGGAGCAACAGTACAGAGCATGTATTTGCAGCCCTCCCTCTCTACCCAGTCAGGCAGGGGTCCCAAACACTGCCCACAGCAGCAGGGCTTGCTTTTGGGGGGCAAGAAGCACTCCCAAAATATGCCTGGGAGTTAAGATGAAATGATGCAGACTAAAATTATAACCTGTAAGTATGCTCTGGTGCCTAAAGACCCCTGTGAGGTTGTCACTCCTGTGAGGTTGGCATCAAAGCTGTTTTTCCTTGTCAGAGACTTTCTCAGGTGAGTCTACTCAGGCACAAGTGGGACCTGCAGGTAACCTGGCCTGCACGGTGGGATGGCTCTTTCCTCTGCTTCCAGCTCCAGTGTTTGGCTCTGAGAGCATTCCTAGCAGTGTTTCTTCATCCTGCCTTACATCTTACATCCTGCTAGTGCTTGAAAATGGTGATGCTGGGACAGCCAAATAAATCAGTGGGTGGATGCTGTTGCCTCCCTTGCTCTCCCTTAGGGCTTTCCAGCAAGGCAAGTGGAGAACCACCCTCAGCCTCCAGCCAGAGCAGAAAGTCAGATCCAGCTGTGGCTGCCTGACTTCTTCAGGTCTGCAAAAAGCTGCATATGGGTAAACCAGTATTTCCAAAAGATTTCTTGACATTCAAACCTTCACATCATCTTCTCAGCAATCAAAAAAAAAAAAAATAGGCCTTTGGACGTGCTGGAGAGCACAGCCCTGAGAAAATGGCAAAGGCTGAAGGGCAGACTCCTTACCTGGGGGCTGCAAATGCTGCTGGGTAGGGGCTGGAAAACGTTCCCAGCAGCTCCATGGCTGGTGAGCAGGGCAAAACACTTTAGTGCCCTTAACTTGTTCCCCCAATTGGTGATTGCATTCCCCAAGTCCTGCTCGGTGGGGGAAATTTCCCTGGGCCACACAGCCTCAGGCAGGGCTGAGGTTCTTGGCAGAGCCCTACAAAGGGCCTAGGTGATGATGGTGATGATGATGATGATAATGATGATGGTGACGGAAGCCAAACTCAAGCTGGCAGCAAGTCATTCAGGGGCTCTGCTGCTCTAAATATCCCCTATTGGACCCTCCCGTTCTGTGCTGTCGTGTCCTCAGCCCCACCAGCAATGCAGCATGAGGCTGTCCCTGCAGATGCCCTTTCCACCCAAGGAGCCGCATAAACCCCCCCTCCCTCAAACCCCAGGGCGGGCTGAGTTTGGGTTACGCGAAACCTCGCTGCAGCCCCCGCTGCGGGCGGTGCAGGTGGCCGGGGCAGGGGCGGGTGCCACTGCCGCCCCGGCAGCCCCGGCATTTTCCCCTGTGCAGAGGATGCAGCCGCTCATGCGTGTTAATCCCAGCGCCAGGTCACTGAGCGGGAACAAGGCGAGGATTGTTCCGCTGGAGCTGGGGAAAAGCAGGAACGCGAGGCACGGGGAGGGCAGAGAAAAGCCGCGCCGCCCCATCGCGGACACGGCGGAGGGTGAGCTGCGTTTCATTCTGCCGTGGGGAACGCCAAGGGATTGCTGCAAGGGATGCTGGAATTTATGCTGAGACCCCGCTGCTGCTGGATAAAAGGGTGACTTGGCGCAGCTCGGCGCTGACTTGGTGAAACACGTTTCCCCTGAGCTGCACCCATGGAGCACCCTGGGAGAGGAGATAACCATCGGGAAAATATGCAGCTGCGGTGCTGCCAGGGATTTGACACAGCAAAATACTTGTGCTGTTATGGGTTTCTGCTGGTTGGAGTGTACCTCCCTGTCGGGACAGGTCCCTCACTGCTTTAACACTTAGAAATTCGGGGAGGTGAGGCCAGAGGGAAGCACCAATCTGCCACATGGTTAAGGGTGGGCCCTGGGGCTTTGCTTCCTGTTCAGTCAGTCAAGTGCATCATCGTGAGGAGTCTGTGCTTTTATACGGTGAGAGCAAACGTGGAAGAATAAAGTAGGCCTATAAGGGTAGACAAAACCAATGTGCCTGAAGAGAATTTCAAAGACAAAATGGCTCATGTGGTTGGGGAAAATCAAGGGGACTTCTTCAGGAAATGAGTGTGGTGTTGTACTTGAATAAAGGTGTACAGAGTATTTCTCTGCTTAATTTAATTTTTTCTCCTGCCTTTACATTTCCTGAATGCTGTCCCAGGAAAAGTCTTTCCTGGGACCTTAAGCGGAGGTTTTGCTGCATTAGTATAGCTGAGGGCCCCTCACAGATCAGTGCTGGAAGAGTTTGCCTAGTGCTGCTACTAGCAGTGGGCAGTATCACTGACAGGATCATCAACAGAGAGTTGAGCACTCGCTGGGAAGTTTTGAACTCATACAGACCTCAGATATTTTAGAAAATATTAATGAGACCACCTTTTGTCTTAATTCCTGTTGTGCCTTTATAGCTGTGCAGATTGCATACCACCCACATCTCAGAGGAACCTCAGACAAAATCATAACCCAAAATTAAGGTGCATCACAGCAACCTGCCCTGACCCAGTAGGGATCTAGTTCTCTCATCTCCTCCTTTTCCACATTTGCAGAGGTCAAAGTCCCTGCATGTATGTCACCTCCCAGGACACCACAGCTGGGGAGAGGGGAGATGCTGACCCCTCTCACTCAGATCAGGGTTCAGTGTCCGGGAATGTGCTGCAGGCAACACTACAGGTTATGTTATTTGGTATTCAGCATTTTCAGGAGTGAGGATGGGAAAGGGCTTTTCAACATCTGCTGATGAGTGGTGACCTCAAGGCCAGAGACTCACACTGACTTGACCCAAGAAATATTTATGGACTCCATACAAAAGTGGAGAACTTCCACTGGTGGAGCTGAGAGGCCAACAAGAGCTTGCCACTGCCCTTGGGCAGAGGAAGGGCCAGACCAGAAGTTCCCATGTCTTGGCTGTTTTAACCACAAAAAACCCCTAAACCAGAGCGTGAATGTAGCAGCAATGAAAACCAAACCCAGAAGATAAATGAACTGAAACAGAAAGTCATGACTCATGTACAGTGTGTGGGTCTGCACAGAATTTCCTACTCGCACTTTCTATATACCTTCAAAAACCCTCACCACTCCCCCCCTTTTTAAAAGCTAACTTTAGAAAGAATATTTGCAAAAAACCTATTGTTTAAGCTCTCATGAAGAGCAGGGCTGGGCTCTACCCTCCTCAGCAGCTATTTCAGCTTCTGTCTGAGGCATACTGCACTCCCTGCACTGGCTTTTCATCTTGTAGGTATGTACCTACCTCTCTGCATCCCCTGCGTAGTTGTGATACTATGAATGTTAGTCAAAAGTTAAATATCACAGGGTGCTATTGCAGCCTAAATCATCCCTGTGACCCTGGTCTGTGCTTGTAGCTAGTTGTGTGTGATTGTCTTCTAGGCTTGGAGCTTTGAAATGCCAGCTAGAGAAGGAGAGCAGGGAAATGTATTTAGCTGAGGAGTTAGATTTATCTTCTGCACATGTTACTGATAAAATCATTTGTATTTAACTCAGTCAGCAGTCATTTAGTACACAGGCACTAACAAACACTCATGAAAGTCAGGTAGAAACTGACAGCTGCTTAATACACCAAATACCTCAGGCTTCTATAGCACTAGAAAATAATTGCACTATTTATTCAGATGTGTGTATATATATATACACACACACACATGTATATACACAAAGATGTGTGTAGATGCATGCATGCACATGTATGTTTGGAGACTGTTATGTTCTGCTGTTATGTTGTTATCCACACAGTCATCCCTGTGGATGCTCTCCAGTTGAAATGACCTCACTCAGTTTACACCACGAGTGTGGAGTGAGGCAGGGCTGTTCTCCCTGCCAGTGCACCCCCAGCCCACGCAGCCTGAGGTCAGCAGCAGCCCCACCTGTGCCTGCATGACCATGGCTCCAGGAAGCAGAACAGCTGTGGACGAGCATCCCTCTGGAAGGTGGGAAAGCAGCAGCTACTCTGCCCTAGCAGGGCATTAGCTGCATAAACCAACTTGGTGCAGACTGGGCCAGGTACCAAGTGTCAGAAGAGCTCACATTTTATTTAGTGTGTCTGTTTCCAAGGCAGAGCCTGAGCTGGCTGCAATCCTGCATTAAGAGCTCTTTGCTGCCCACTCCACGAGGCCCAGTGCGCGTTCACCAAGGAGCAAAATGGCCCTGAAAATCCAGTGTGTCTCCTAAAACTGTGGTCATACCGCCAGTGCTGGCAGCAGCAACCCACCAGCTGCCAGGGCAGACCAAGGGGGCACGTTACTGTCAGGGACCAGTGGTGGCTGCTGTGCTTCTGCACCAGGGCATGGGGGTAGGCAGATGTTTTGTGCCACCTCTCTTCTGCACAAGCACCCCCAGAGCATCAGTAAAGTGGAAGATCTTGTCCTGCACTCTGATTTACTTGGAAAAAGATAAGTCACTAAATATTGACTCATTCTGCAATGAGACTAATACTTTCCAAACAGCTGCAGGTCTCTCCTACCCTCTGAAATATTCTTGTGGGGGAGTGACATGGAATATGTTCCCCTCTGAAATATTATTTGATGTGCGTTCTAATGCGTGTGCAATACTGTCAGTGAGATTACCCCAAACTGTCACGTGTTGAAGACTCTGTGCAATTTGTCTCTATAATGGCACTTCTTACTGCTTGACATTTTAAACTTTTTTAATAAGCAGACAAATAAGAATTGGGAAAGTCTTGCTTGAAATAAGGAAAACAGCTCCCACGGGAAAACAATTTTTATTGTTCTTGGTTTATGAAACACTTCACAGAGGTCAGACTTCTTTTCTGTGTAAAGGTTGCACATGGAGGCACAAAATGATTTTTTTTGAGTCTCACAGTATGTCAGAGGTATAATGTCATTATTAAGCATTAAATAATTAATGTTAATAACTAAGAGGCTGATGGAAGGGATGAGGCAGTAGGACTGTGTTCAGACTAAAGCTTCTTGCTCCTGCTCTGCCTCTCAAACTGCTCCAAAGCAGGTGCACACAACATCTTGCCTCTGCCTCTGCACTTCAGCTGCCCTCACTGATCTCTGCCCTGACCTTCCCTCGAAAAGAAGGGCAGGCTTTTGCCCATAGGGAAAGGCATATTAAATGAAAACAAAACCAAACCCAACCCCCAAACCTCAGCTCAGGGCGTTGTGCTTTGAGGGGAAGCAGTCTGCTCACCCCTGTCCGGTGACTCACACCCTCACATGGTGGCTGTGAGCAGCAGCCAGGGCACGACCCGGAACCAGGATGCTGAGGGTGCCACGGGCAGCCGTGGGCACGTTCAGGGGAATGGGAAGTTCGGGCAGCGCGGCGGTGGCACACATGGCCCTTCCTGCCACAAACAGGCACACCCCGGGCTCAGCACCGGCAGGGGCACCGCCTGTGCTTTGCAGGCACGTTTCGAGCGCCTCTGGCTGTCTGCAACAGTGTCCAGGGTGTCACCTGTGCTGGAGCCATGACCTGAGTGGCTGGATGGCTCGGCAGGCCCAGAGGTGCAGGAGGGGTTCAGCAGGGTGCCCTAAGGCACACTGACTCCCTGCTGGGTCCTGCTGGTTCCCCGTGCCCTGGAGCTACCCAGGCAGATGTGGGCACCCCGGCTGCCCCTGTCCTTCCTGGAAGGAGCCTCTGCTGCTGCTCCTCCTTAAAAATAAGGAGATTAGCTTGTGTGAAGAAGTATTATTTATACTCATATGTCACTAGATACACCTCCAAGCTGGCTGTGATGCCAGGAAAGATGTGAGATTAACAAATCAGGGAGTCCAAATCTGCTCTTCCCACTTGATGAAAGAGTGCATGATTTTCACTCTCACACTGTGACTCAGGGATGTACCTCCAGCTGGCCTTCAGCCTTTTGCTGCCACTACTTGCCTAAGACTTATTGCAATTTTATACTTTTTGAATGATTGGCTTGGGTAGAGCAAATCTCTGATGTATTCCTACCAACCCTGTGTATGCGAACAAGATGAAGTACGGAATCTCTCACCAGGATAACAGTAATTAGCTGCAATTTGTGAATTAAAATGCATAATTAATGCTGTGTCACATACAGAGTATCAGTCATGCAATGAGAGGGTTGTGATGCCAATTAGAAATTCCTGAGTTGTAGGACCATTGTTGTGTCAAAAATCCTACTTCAGTTGTACAAATTGTCTGGGCAGTATCAAGCCTTTGTGCAGCATCAGGCTGAGGGACTGCTTGCACCTCACAGGAGCCCTGTTGCAGCTCCATCTCCAAAGAAATGGCAGTTTCTCTGTCCTGGAGCACATCTCTGAGTGACAGAGTAATCCTGAGCCCAGGAGAGAGTCACCTCTCCCTCTGCAAAAGGGGAATATTGAAGGTCCTCCTACTCACTTTTCTTTCCTTGAAGTCACGTCCTACACAAACACCAAGAGCTCCTTCCCTCTCATACGAACTTCTCCCATTTCATGGAGTGTGGGGAATGGTCATTCCACAGCCCAGGGCTTCAGTCTGATGTGTGGACAAAACTGATCTGTGCCTGTCTCCGTGCCCATGGCACAGCAGTGCTGGGCTCTGAAACCAGTGGGTGATGCATTTCGTCCATGGGTATCCCACCTCCAGCATTACACATCCAAAATACCTGTCCAAGAGCTGAGATACTTTTGCAATGACTCAGCTCACGTGTTGCCTGTTGGTAATATTTGCTGTTTCAAAAGACATCCTGGGCTGATGCCACCCTGTTTGTCCTCTGCTCCTGTCAAATACTTCCAGCATCACAGAAGCACTGTCAGATGTGTTCAGTTTGGGAACTCAACCTAGTATTTCCCAGTGTTTGGGTTTTCTCAGTCAAGATGAATGTTGGGGCATTTTCATTCAGATGTGAATCTGAATACAGGGGTAGGAAGGACTACCTGCCAGCAGAGGGGACAAAAACGTGGTGTCCCCACTGAGGCTGAAATTTAGAATCACGCTGCTTGTAATATACTACAGCTCTTATTAAAAGAGGGAGATTGTTGCTGGTGCAGACAGTGCAGTGTCCAGTGCCTGCCAGAAGGAGGAGCGGAACGATGAGCTCCCCAGCTTCCCCCTTAGCACCACTCCCACTCTTGCTTAGTGATTTTTAGGAAGCAAACTTCGTTTTGCATCAAACACCTCCCGCCTCTATACCCCACACTCTTCAGGCCTGTTACTGTTTTTCCTAAAGCATTTTGAACTAAATGCTAATTTCAAACCTGTCCCCAAGCCCCCCCATGTATTGCAGGATCATCTTTTTTAGCCTTCCACCCCTTAATGGCCTTCTTACAACATTAATGGTTCACACTTCTAATAATATGAGATTAATCTAACTCTGCATTTTTTTACATAGTAATTGTTATTCAGTCTCTGAATCCCGATGAAATATTATCAAGTGGCTTCTACCAGCTGCTACTGTGGTAAGGCTGGACGCACAGACCACTGGTTTTTTTTTTTTTTTCTGGAAGCTGTACAGGACTGAAGAAGAACCACGTATTATTTTTAATGCAGACTTTCCACAGGTCACTAAACTGACACCTACAGTAAGCAGACCATCATTATTATTCTGAACAGGGAGGCAGCCTCATCCCAGGATTATGAACTGGTTTGAGAAAATTACTGATTTTTTTCAGTTCAGCCGCTGAACCAAAATGTTAATAAAAGAAACAAAGAAGCAATTACCAGAGTGATCAGTATGTAAAATCTGCAGGTGTTTCTTTTAGCTAAAAAAAGCCTTGTCCACAAAAACCATTCCATCTGACCCACATTAAACATTTTATTTCCTTGCATTTGTTAAAAAAAAAAAAAAAAAGAAAAAAAAAAAAAGAAAAAAAGGAGAGGCTTCAAACACAGATCTGTTCCTACACATTCAAGATGCCAGATGCCAACCAATATCACGCTGAGAAATCCTCCCTCAGAAGGCAGATGTGCCCCCACTGCACTGGGTGAATGACAAGGATCTCACACTGACCCAAAAAGCTGCTGCTGTGTCCAATTGACCAATAAATAATGTCTTGTTCAGGGATGTTCTCCTGAATAGCAAGGCAATTGCTGGTCCTTGGCTAAATGCTCCCTGATGGGTGGGGATTCATTTGGAGTGGATGTGAGTCTCTGATGCTCTGCGGGTGAGAGTTTTTCAGTGCAAAATTAAAGTCTCCAAGGGTGTGGGGCCAGGAGCATCCTGCAGTATCCTCTCTCTGTAGTGGGAAGAACTGCCACCAACAATTAATCACATTTTTGTTTGCTTGTTTGTTATTTTTCCCCACAAATTTGGGTCATATTGATGAACAGTGTTGGGATAACTGAATTACTTTTCAGGGAGAATTTGTAGTTTCCTTCTAAGAAACTGCTGAGATATAACTCAGCAGATTATTACTATTAGCAACTCTGAGGATCCTTTGGGCAGCTGGAGACCATGTAGAAGAGACAGAAGAGAGACTAAACATTTTCCAAGCAAAGATATAATTAGGGATTAGAGAGACTGATCCTACTGCATAGTGTAATTAGGAGATTATGGTGTGGCATTGGCTGGGATTAGATTTGACAGAAAAATCTCTGCCCTGCTATATAAAACCTTCCAGGTTTTGAAATGGAAACCTATTAACAAAAAAATCTTCGCTGTCTTAAACCCGTGCTCTGTAGCAGCCTGGCTGCATGTTGAGGAGTGAAGAGAAACTTGTGTGGTCTCCTGGGCAGAAGTAAAGAAACCCCTGACAGGAGATGACCACAGCTCTGCCTGCTGTTTCCCCTTCCCTGCATAGAAGCTGGTCCCAGCTGAGCCTCCTCTGATGTCCCCAGCATCCCCTCAGCCGAGCCTTTCTTTGAGCACCTCCTGGGTGGCAGCACCATGGGGCAGTGACTTGAGGACCGCCTGCTTCCACCCTGGCTTCTGGGCAGGTTCCTGCTTGGAGCTCCCCTAGGGTTTGGGAAGAGGTTTGAAGTGTACCTGCCACCTCCCTGGCCCTGGGCATTGCATGGGAGGACAGAACCACTCTTTTACTCAGTAAGTGAGGCCAGTGAAGGCACCCTGTGGGCTGGTGGGCAGGGAGAGATGGAGAAACTCACCTGAGCACAGCCCTGTTGTTACAGTGCTCTGCATCAGCCAAGCCAGCCCCTAAATCCAAAGAGCACAAGAAAAATTGTGAGAACCAACTACATGGATCACATTCCCTTGTCTCCCACTCTAAAGCAGTTCTAAAATCAGTAACTCAAAAAAATCCTTAAATTATACCTCTAAATGAACCACCAGCAGGACAGTTTTGGTGTGCTCTCAGTAAATTAATTCTTGTTAAAAGTCAATAAAACACTCCAGTGAAACATCCCCCAAAACAAGCAGTAAGACCAGTTCTGCCATTCTGCTGCAGTAATTTTTGTGTTGCCAGAGACGGAGATTCCCTGGGGAGAAGAGGAAATTGGGAACTGTAATGCTCCCCTGCAACTCCAAGGACTTTGCCATGGGTTTCTTTGTCACACACTACAGTTGCAGCACCAAGGCTGTCCAGTTCCCACAGCATCTTCTTCTCTCTTTTATGCAGTATTAATTCTTCAGCACAGGAGCCACCTTTTTATGGTGTTATATCTATTACGAACTATTCCTGTCAGAGTAGATTGTAAATGTGAACAACTGTGAGTACTCCACTTTCCTCATTATACTCCCCAGCACAGGAATTAGATAATAAAATAACAACTTCATCCTATGATCAATTAAGAGGAATAAATCTGGGGATGAAGTACATGTGACAATCCCCAGTGTGAGAAGGCACTGCAGCCTCTGCAGATCCATTTTTTAGTTTATCAAAAATCAATGTATTGTAAAGTTTCAACAGCCTTCACAAGATTTTGACCAAATCAAACACTTCTTTTACTTTGGGGAGCATTGATTTTAGGAAGGTCAGTTGCCTTTCTCTTGCTGTGCAATCACAGAATGAAAAATTGCAGAATTTACAGAAAATGGAGAGTCATCAGCACATCATCTTGTCAGAGTATGATTTGTCTGGAGACAAGTGACTGTCAGATTTCCTCAGTCTAGGAAGTTAATCTGAACACTATCTGTCATCTAGTAATTGTGCTAAACTTCCCAGTACTCACATCAAGCCAAATATTCAGGATACTAAAATGAATATTAAACATGTGATTTTAAGTAAAAAATATTCCAGAGCAAGTGCTTGGATTTTCAAATATTTTAAAGTACTGCTTTGAATTGTTTTGCAATTTTATCTCTCATATGAACTAAATCTTTTGATACACTGAAGGCTTGTCTAGTCAAGATAGTTGTTTCTCCTCTATATTGTCTTTTACTTGGTCGGGATTATTACTCACTGGAGTACCTTACTTAGCCTTTTTGCTATCTGACAAGCTAATTAAAAAGTTACTTGAAGTTGGAAATAAAGAAGTAAAAGATTTAGAACTATAAAAAGTAATCTGTATGCTTCTATACAAGCATCTCTCTGGGGGATGTAAAATGACTGCAATGTACAGTCAGGAATAAATGGTAACACAGCAAATCAGACCTGCAATTTCATCTCCCATTAAGAGATTAAATAATTTTCCTTTGACAGTGATTGCAGCTGAGCTTCAACATAGTTGAAGTTGAGCTTCACACCTGAAGGACAGTGTGTTATCCAGAGGGACCTGGACAGGCTCACGAAGTGGGGCCCTGGGAACATCATGAGGTTTAGTAAGACCAAGTTCCAGGTGCTGCCCTGAGCTGGGGCAACCCCAGGTATCAGCATGGGCAGGGGGGCTGGAGAGATGGAGAGCAGCCCTGCTGAGAAGAGCTTGGGGTGAATGAGAGGCTGGACATGCCCCAGACATGTGAACTCACAGCCCAGAGAGCCACACATGTCCAGAGCTGCATCCAAAGCAGGGTGGGCAGCAGGGGAAGGATTCTGTCCCTCTGCTCTGCCCTGGTGTGACCCACCAGGAGCACTGCATCCAGCTCTGGGTGTATGGTACAGGAAGGACATTCTTGGAGCAAGTCCAGAGGAGGCCACCAAGATGATTAGAGGGATGGAGTGCCTCTTGTGAGGAAAGGCTGGGAGAAATTGATTTGTTCAGTCTGGAAAAGTGAAGGCTTGTGATCTAATTTCAGCTTTTCAGTATCTGAAGGGAACCCACAAGAAAGATGGAGAAGGGCTTTTTACAAGAGCATGTAGTGACAGAACAAGGGGAAATTGATTCAAACTGAAAGAGAATAGGTTTAGATTACATATTAGGAAGAAATTCTTTACTGTGAGAGTGGCCAGGCACTGGCACAGGTTGCCCAGAGAAGCTGTGGATGCCCCATCCCTGGAAGCATTCCAGGCAAGGCTGGAGGGAGCTCTGAGCAACCTGATTGAGTGGAAAGTATCTCTGTCTGTGGCAGGGGGTTGGAACTGGAGGATCTTTAAGGTCCCTCATAAGGACGTATAATATGAAAGCATGAGAACTTGTTTTAAAAGTGTTTGTTGACAGTCATCTGTACAAAGTACAGTAGACTTTTCCTCCCAGATTTGGCCCAGCAGAACCATTAGGTCGTTTGTCAGAAGCTGCAGAAATGGTCAGGAACTCCTGAAATGGGAATTTTATTCCTTTTCTCCAGAGTAGTTTTACTTTGTCTTTTGTAAGATCTGGAAGATCTAACTGTTCCTAAAATACCTGCTTGCTTACAGGAATTTTAGATGTGAGTCTTCTCACTTGTGTTTATTTATTGAACCCTTGGGAGAAAGAAGTCTTCTTGTATATCTAACAAAGTACCCTGAAAAGATCTATACTTAAAGCAAGCCTACTCACCTGCCTGACAGCCCAGTTCTGTGGAATAATCTTCTTGCATGGGGTTCATCCAGAGCCCTGGGGGCAACTTGTTCCCTCAACACTCCAAAGATGCCCCTTGTACTGCAGTGAGCCCCAGGTCATCCACTCAACTTAGGGGCCTGACCTGACTTCCTGGAAGTGGGATGAGTTTCCGTGGCAGTGCCCGCTGGTTTTCCAGCAGATGGCAATAACCCGTACTGGGTGAGCGGGAGGAGCTGCTCTGTGCAGCGCTGGGGCAGGAGTCCCCCCAGCAGCCCTGCAAATCCCTGCGGTGTGGAGAAAGGGAAAAGCAGGGAAGAGAGAGCAAGGCAATGAATAATAGATTACTAAAATCTAGCCAGAGAGAAAGTGCATACACAGGAGAGGGATAGAGTGCATAATTCATCTATAATTGCTTGGGGGGAATTTTAAATAAAGAAGAGATCTGTGTTCCCTCTGTTTCTCTTTTGAGTTTTCCAGCAGTGTAAATGTGTTTTTACTCACCTGTCTTGGCCTTAGGGCTCAAAGTTGACCCAGCTACCATCCTGCCATCTGTCAGGTGATGGGGCTGGTCACACATGAGATGCCAAGGCGTGACTGAAGCATGACCTAAAAATGACTGTAGCCTGTAATACTGCAGGCCCAAAGTGGTGAGTGTTGAGGATACACCTTTAAAAAGACCGGGACAAAATGCTGATACCATCTTGTCAATGGCTATTTCACAGTTCCTGAAAATACCCTGAAGGAATCTCTATCTTGTGATTCATGGTTAATCATTCTGCTCACTTTGCAAACCATAAAATTTAGTGAGGTTGACTTTTGTCACAGCAAATGAAAACCTGATTCACTTTCTTGTGTTCCTGCAGAATGAACAAGGCAGCACAGGTTGGCTAGCTTGGAGTCTGTAAAGGATGTTTCCTTGGGAATTGAGTATGCTTGTGTCTGAAAGTGATGATTCTAAGTGATAACTTATACCCTGCATTTGTCAAGATTAAACACCACAAAATTCTTATTTGCATTACATAAAGTCACATAAATATAGGCCCACGGTCTCAACTCAATATCCTGTGCCAATATCCTGTCTCTGAAAGTCAAAAAAATTAAGCTCTTCTGGAGGAACAGCAAGTGAGACAACATGCCCTGGTTTCCTAATCACCGGGGGAGGGGGGAGGGATAAAAAGCTGCTCTCTGCTGTAAAGCCTGAGCATTTGTGACTGCCGCTGTTTCAGGGCTACCTGAGTAAAGTGCCTTTTGTTTTCTCATCTTGCTACACTCTTGGCCTCGGCGAAAGACTTTGGCAGTAAGTTCCATGTTCTAGTTTGTGTGAAAACCTTTCTCAGTTTCTGCTTTGTAGCATTTAATATCACTGGATGTTCCCTTCTTTTTTTCTTTTCTTTTTATGAAAAAACACACTTAGAAACTTTTGATCTGAGTTGTCCTTTCCATGATATATTTTATTTCAGAGTTTCCTGGTACTGATCTTTTCCAAAGATGAATGTTTTCAATGTCTTAAAAAAAAAAAGGCCCAATAAAGTGGGAAGAATGGGTAATGCTCACTCAGAAAACATGTAGAAAACTGCAGAGCTACATAAGAGAAGGCAACACTTCAGTTTTTGTCACCCCCGTCCTCTTTCGAGAAGCAAATGCAAAGGGCTTGGGAAGATTATTGTTTTAGGTAGGTATCTGATTGCAGGAGCAATACTTGAAGACCTTTAACTGTTAGAAATTAGTAACTGTTTATTATTTCTTCATTGTAGTATCAGCAGATGTGTTTTAACTTCTGCTGTCATGGCAGCTTCTCAGCCTCCATAACAATAACCGGTCTCATGCTTATTGCTGAATTATGGTGTGTCCAGCACCTAACAAAACACTCAATTTGTGGCATGCACAGAGTACCTGGTCTAGAGCTCTACCTGGTCTACCAGCTCTGCATTTCTGTTGCTATTCTGTTGAAATGGAGCTGATGCAGTGAATGCTAGAGATCATTTGGTGCCACATGGACTGGCAAAGAAAACTGCACTTCAAGAGATTTGCTCAGAAGTAATCGTCCTGCCCTTTATTTTCTGACCAAGAGATAAAATGACTGTACTGCGGTTCTTTTGAGGATAACTTGTGGTTTTTAATGCACAAAACAATTTCCATTAAAAAGGGGTGGAAATGGGTGATATATTTCCCAGTGAATGCTAAATTAACAACACATTTCAGTCATTCAAAAAATTCAGATTTGATCTGAATTCATTTGAACGGTACTGCCTAGGGAGAGCAAAGGAAAAGCGATGTCATTGTATTCCTATCACAGAGCTGGGGGAGGGGGACGCCTCTTTTGAACATTCACACTTGGCATGAAAAATGCAGGTTCAGTATCTGCTTGAGGGGATTTAAGCCGCCTCTACCACGTCTTTCTCAGTCCATCACGAAAAGACACACCATTTAGTATTCTGGGGTGCCTGCAATCCTGTTGCTGCTGTTCCACTTAGCATTAATAATTAAATCTTCACTGCAGAGGGACTGAGCTTCAGATATCTTCCATCCTCGAGGAGTGCTGCAGGCTGAGAAGCATTCACACCCTTTGTTTAAATGACTGCTCATATATTTTCCATACATCAAAACTGTGGCAGTCAGAGGGACCAAAGGTGGCCCTTTTAGAGAGACTCTTGTGGTTAGGAGGCTAATCTGGAGGAGATTATGAACATTATTTTAAACTCAATTTCTGGTTCATTTGAACTAAACTACAAGGTTTTTGTTTTGCTATAAAAATGCTCACATTTAAATTCGTTTGACCCTGGTCAGGACCTGGTTTTAATTTTGTTCCCGTCCCCCCCGCCCTCCTTGTATTTTTTTGTCTCGGCAGGAAGCCCGAGAACTCTCCCTCCCTTTTCATTAATTGCAAACATAATGCTAACAAAACTCTGAGCCAGTGCACATTTCTCACTTGGCTTTGGAGTTTATTCATCCCTAAGGTAGAGCTATTATTTCATAATTGGAAGCACCTTCGAGGGACTCTTTTATCAGTGGTTTAATAGATACTTAGAGCTCTGCCACTGCTTCTTTGTGAATCTGCCTTGGTGTTAAGAGCTTTTATCTTGGCTCAGCTGTTTGCAACTGCTCTGGGGCTCCTCCCTTCCAGGACATAGTTTCATCCTGACCGAAACCAGCATCCTACACGGCGTCACTCTGTCATTGGGGCAGACAGGTGCTCACCATATTTCTTCCTACGCTGCAGGAAGAGATCATGACCTCAGTTATGTAAAACAGTGGATGGAGAGAACACATTATGTACTGTAAAGTCATGACCTAGTATGCACGAGGCCTCTAGACTTTCTAATTAGGGACTGAGCTAATTAGAACTGGCTAAAATGGCCATGTAGTGCCCATGTTTTTATTTCGTGGGCTTCAAAAGAGATATAAGGCTCTAAAAGGTTTAGCATTTATTAAACTGAAACCTGGCTTTTCAAATGAAGTCTGTGATTACATGAAGCAACAATTTTTGAGAGAGTTTGGGGATTGCTTTAATGACTTTGATAAGGGTGAGATGGTTTCACTAACATCTTAGGGAGTACCAGCTCAGAGAATGGCTGAGGCTGGGGAAAAAAGGCATTAGACCACAGCTATGGTAAAGAGGTGCAATGCAGTGTCAAGCCAACACAGCCTTTGATTTCTTCCTTTCTTTATTGCAGAGTAATTGTGATGGTCAAACCACGATCTACATGAAACATTCCAGGGGATCCTTTGCATCAGCTTGGGATGTAAAACTATGCTGGTTGAGCCAGAGCACAAAAAATTTCCATTCTTTCTAATGAAACTTCTACTTTACTATTTAAAGACCACATGAAAATAACAAAGACCCAGCCAATCTCTTTTTATCACTTTCTCCCATGGTTTCCTCTCTAGTGAAAAGCTGGAATGACTCATTTCTGGCTAGAAGCAGGTGAGACAGCAGAACTAACGGCAGCGTTGACTGTGTCACCTATGGCGTTATTGCTAGGCCAGCCTTTGAGCAATGAAATTCTTTATAAGGGTTTCTGTTCACTTTTTGATGGAAAGAGGAAGGAAAACCAGCAGAGAAACTTGCAAGAAAGCAAACATAAGACAAAATGTGGACTTGGATTCCTGAAGATATCTCTGTTTGAAGGAGTGGTGGGATTGGAAAGGGTTTGGGCCCTGAACTCCAGTGACTCCTTGGGAATGACTATGATATACTGAAATTACTAAGAACTCTGAGCCATCACATAGTTTCCTTCATACCAGCCCACTCAGGGACTTGAAATAACTTTTTTTCTTTTTCTTTTTCTTTTTTTTTTTTCAGAAGCAAAACACAGAAATGAAAGATAAAAACACAGCTTGTCATGGAAATGTCGTGACCTTTTACCTGACTCTTTCTGCAGTAGCTATTGGCACAGGAGGATTGGTTTTTTCTTTTATGAAGCAGAATGAAATTCAGAAGAGTTGGTGCAGGGGCTATGATGGAATAGAGGAACTGGAGAAGAAAGAATAAAAGATAGCATCTGTACTAGTCAATTAAATACAGTCGCAGTGCTGGAACTTGATCATCCATACTGTGAAATTGTGAAAGCAGTCCTCCCCATTGCTTTGGTGAGACATTAGCTTGCCATCTCCCACACATGGTCTGCAATGGGACCATTCCCAGCCAAGCTTTAGACTGTGATTTGCAAGAATGTCTACTCAGTTGAGTATCACATTTACCAGATTAAGTATTTTCCTGAGTCACTGGGGTCCATAGAGTGAAACCTCTTCCACCAGGATTGCTCTCTAGTTCAGTTTTCTTCAAGAACAACCCCATGGTGACCAGGAAATACCTTTAAGAGAAAATATCATGCTTATATAGCTAAAGAATTTGGAGAACATCTGAAATAAAATATACGTGTCTATTTTTCATATGACTGATTTCAGGCAGCTGAAAATTAAAATCTAAGTCACTCATTTTTTTCTCATTAATTTGTCTAACTCTTTATGAGCATGAAAACTTTTGGCATTCACCGTTTCCATTGGCAGTGATTTCCACTAAATATATGAACAGACTCTAGAGTGCAATAGATCTGATCACATATGGGTGCCTACTTTAAGATGAGATTAATTACTCACCAGTCTCCTTTGATTGTGATAAATAGAATTCCACTAAGTCTGAAGGGAGTTTCGTCATTCTTCTTTGATGTAGATACACACTAATAGATACCCCCAAAAACTTGGGCAGGATTAACCTCTCCCCTGACTTTTAGCTATGCTTGTTAAGCTGAGGGGAAACCTACCCAGGCTATCAGTGTCTTCTGTTCCTCAGAAAAAAGCCACCCAGTATTAACCAGACAATCTCACTTCACTTTGACCATCCACTGGAAGCTTTGCTGGACCTTGAGGAACCTCTGTGGTTGCATGGGTCTACCAATGTGCAGTATGAGTTGGAGCTTCCAGTTTCAGAGCACCCAACAGTGACTGGGTTGTTTGCCAGACCCTTGCACTGAAGTAAATTCTGAACTTCTCTGATTTGAGGAACCAGAAACTCCCCTGTGAATCTTCTCTAAGCCTGAATTTGGTGCAGTAAAAGAAAATTAACTTCAACATGAATAAAACATTTAACACACTAGATTTTATTTCTTTTTGCAAAGCTATTTTATTAGTATTATATTTTATTAAGTGTTATTTTGATTCTGCTTATCAATGGTCAATAAACAACCCTTCCTTCTCATTAGAAAACATACAAGATACTTAGAAATTAAAGATACTTATGCAGGGCTATCCTTAATTCTCCATGGTATAAATGGACATTTACATTGTGCCTTTGAATATGAGCATCTTTCATTATAGGTTTATAAAAATAGATACTGCTGTTCAAAGGATTAATTGCCTGTTAGCTCAAACCACGGTGAGATCAAGACACAACTAGCTGTGCAGAGATGACCAAGATTTAGCTTAGGGAAAGGTCTTAGGTCAAGGTATCACAAAGAAGTGTCCGCCTTCATCTACTGTAGGCTTTACCTATTCAGTCAGAAAATTATTCATTACTTTTCTCCACTTTTAATCCTGTGCTGTGACTCAGAGGTATATTTTAGTGCTCCAAACAGAAGTGATATAGTTTGGAATATTTTGCTCGAGAAGAGAAAAGCGATAAACACTTTAACTACACAGGTAAGTACGGAGCCAGGTCTTGGCAAAAGCAGAATCAAAAGATCAGTTCAACCAAAACAAATCTCACTTTGTTCTTTAGTACGGCTGACAATCAGACAGTTGCAAAAAAATGTCCTTCACTTGCAAGCTGAGGCTGCAAATATGAACAATAGGTATGTTTGAATTTTTGCTACAGCTTCCTCTAGATGCTCTGAGAGAGATGTGAATACTGAAGGTCCCAATGGTGATGTGGCTAACAAACAGAGCAGAGTGAAAAATCATGTGTTGGCCACTGTCCACTCTGGCCAATACAATTTGCAAAAATAATCTGCTGGCAAAATGGAAAAAATTTACAAATTCTTTGCTGATTTTACACAGTAAAAGAAATAATCTCTGAACTCTGGATAAAAAGTCCTCCTTAAGGCAGATACTCCTTTGTAGTGTCATGGTGAAAGAAGTTCTTTACTGAACTCGTGAGAAATCTGGGTTCCTTTTTCTATATTCTTTACTTTAGTTGTTCCCTCTTCAATTGATTTTCCTCATAATGCACAGTTACATAAATAAAAATGGCTCATCTATTAGTTGAGTCAGGAGATGGGGAGTAAATTGACAAGTTCATGCAAAAAGCCCACAGCATCTGTACTTTGTGAAAAAGTGCTTTTGTAGTACAGAGAAAGAACAGAAAGGAGGAATTGATTGTATGCCTACGTGTAGGTGGAAAGAGTATTTTTAGATAGAGGTGAGAGGCTGGAAGCTGTCAAAAAACTGAGAGTAGGAGCAGAGTACACAGGAGATGCCCCAGGTAATGTGTTTTATATCAGGCAAGTTGAACCATTGTATGAAATACATTTGTAAGTAGTATTAAAAGTAAAATAAAAATATATTCTACTGATATAAAAAAAATTTGTTGAAATAAGTGTATTTGTCTAAATTCAGAATGGTTTCTCTAGAGCATATCACTGCTGAGGTTATAAGACCAAAAAGAGAAAAGGTATCTAAAAAAGAGTGAAAACTTGAGGAAACAGTAAAATGAGCAAGGTGGATATTTGCAATATCTGCCTGTTAGATGTGACAAAGCTTTTTGTATTTGACTTCTTAGTCATTTCCGAAAGAAAGAATCAACACAGTTCATAATGAGATTATGTTTGGTAAGGAGGGGTGACAAACAATGAATAAACAACCCAGATTTAATACCAATCACGTTTTCAGCAGCATATTTCTGCTGGTTACCTAACACCAGTTCTGGCACTATGAGTAACAGGATGGCAGCAGCCACTCTCAGATACGCATTTCTAATTAATTAAAACATGACACACATCTAGAATTACTGTGACTGAAGCATAAAATAATGGACAGCTGAACTTGCAGAGATTTGATATAGACTCAGAAGAAAAAAATAGAAAAGAAATAAAATGGCAATTTGCCCTTCAAAATGAATAGGCTCAGCTTTTTGTACATATAACGCTAGTACTTGAGAATTTGAATCTGAGGAGTGAAAGCAACATTTCTGTGTTTAATTCAAGCAACAGAAATGGATTTTTTCAAGACTAGATTTTCAGAACTGTGGAGTTTATTTTCTATGGATTTGTATTTTATCGTAAGTAGTAGCTATCATCTTTTTCTCCACAATTGCAGCATTTGTAATGTCACTTTCTTATGTGGATTCTTCTCCACCTCTGTATGGGTGACTGCTTCCACAGACCTTGTGGGAGCTTAACTGCCTTTAAGGGAACTCCCTTTTGGCAAACACAGTTAAATTTGGACAAAGGTTTTGAAGGCTTGGTGTAATAGAACAGACAGACAGTTCAAACACTGAAGTTTCATAAGGAATCAGTATACAAAGAGAGATATTGATGTCGTTGTGTGCAAGGTATGATACAGAACAGTCAGAACACAATAGATACATGAATTGAGTCCTGTACTCTCTATCATATCTCTCAGGTACTACATAAAGCAATTATAGTTGGCAGTTCTTTCAGTCTGGGATTCGTGAGGTCAATACACGTACTGGATGTTTCCAACTAATATATGTATGTAGTCCCATCTGAGGTATGACTATGGCAGCATTCTTCCACCTCCAGGAAAAACAAGTCACAGTGAATAAAGGTTGTGAACTTTAGCTCTTTCTACTCCAGTGAAATGGCAGAGAAATCCTTCATAGGCAGAATACGCAACAGATACTAAAATTGGAACTTGGGCTGGACAGTTTATTTGTAATGTGGAATCTTTCATGACTGCACTTGGGCAGGGACTCAAAATTACATATCTTCTGGCACCTTCAGCTCTATTATGCCTGTTGATCTTATGTGGGACCATTGGTTCAACCCTGACTCAGAAGGAAGAGTGCCTCAGACTGAATCACTAATGCCGTATCCTGCAGCACTCTAGTGAAGCCTTGGCAGTAAGGAAGGATAATTACAATGTGGTTACTATGACTGATTTTTGAGATGCTTTTATATACACCTCAGGCATGTCAGCAGGTAAAATGCAGTCAGCTTGTTCAGAAGTACCCAAATGTCCCAAGTATATTATTTTTTTACCACAAAACTGAGCATAGATAGAATCTTACTAGACAGAAACATCGAAGAATTATTCTATATCTTTTTCACATATGTGTAATTTACAGAAGAGTAAGTATAAATAAAAAACTACTGTCTTTTTACACATTTATTTTGCCTTTTAATGATAAATAATGGACGTCTCTATACAAGGTGTTGTTTCCCTTACAATAGAAATGCTGGTGTCTAGACTGTTTTTTCCAGACTCCATGAATAACTGCTGAACAAGTGGGTGTGACAGTGTTATCAACCTTACAACACCAACAGAATTTTAATAATTATGTTTTGTGAACAGACAGCCCAAAGTCAAATGATCCTTGGTGTCAAGGGGACATTCTCAGAAGTATTCAGGATCAAGAAGAAAAAGCTTTAGGGTGTATGTAGTGTTTTCTACTTGTCTTGCATATTTGTTGCATAACACATATGAGATTTTGAGGAAATGTCAATATTGGAAGTTCAAAATGGATTACAATTCCATATGAAAATATGTCCACATGTTCAGTTAAACCTATTGATGCTGTTTTCATCTTTTCCTCCATTAAAGTCTGTTTCTCTCTCTTGCTGCCACTTCTCAGGTCTTTTCCATTGCTTGTCCTTCCCTCAGCAAACCTGTTCTTTTCACCTTTTGATGGTTTTACTGTCTCCTTCGTCCTTCCGTGTGTGTTAAAATAGTCAAAAAAGAAGTTAGACCGGCATTACCCTTCATAAGATTGATAGAGTGCAGACAGTTTACACATCTCTGTGCCATTGTTTCGGGCTGTTTGCAGATTCATTCAGATACCGCTGTATCGGTTACAGTCAGTTCATGCTTTCAAGGTTATCTTTGCAACCAAGAGAACTAGATACTGCTTTTTCAAAGAGAAAGATAAGATTACTTACAGTTTGAAAATGCTGTGAAGGCCACCTAAATATTTTCAAACAATGCTTAAAAACTTTTTTAGTATAGTAAAAGATACCAAGCAAGTTAACTCAAAATAAATATCAAGGACTATTTCTTACTATTTCTCTTTGGGCAACTATTTAAAAGACGTAGTTTCTACAGGTATGGTCTATGAAACAGTCAGACCGACCCCTGCTTGCAGTGAGGAAGGTGCGTGGTTTTCGTTTTCCCTCTGTTCGTTTCGCCAGGGACAGAGAGGCCTGGGTACTTCTCACGACCACGTCAGTGAGGAGCTGTTGGCATCGCTCCAGCAGCCGCCCCGGAGCGCTCCAGCAGCCCACGAGAGACGGACAGCAGGACGGACAGACCGGCCGGTGCGATCGCCAATTCCTCACCGGGGGCCGGGCGCTCCCGGGCACCGCCCCCGCCCCACCCCCGCCCGGGCCCGCCCCGGCACGTGACCCGCGGTGACGCCGCCGTGCCCCGGAGCCGACACTCGCCGGGGCCCGCGGCGGGAGCGGAGCGGGAGCCGCCGCAGCCGGAGCGGGGCCCGGGCGGCAGGTGGGTGGCTGCGCCGCGCCCCTCGGCCCGCCGGGCAGGGGAGGGCGGGGACGGTGCGCGGGGACGAGCGCGGCGCTGCCGCCGGCGGGACGGTCGGGCAGGGGTGGGTGGCCCCGCGGGGGCACGTCCGCGCCCGGGCCGGCGCACGGAGCCGCAGCCCCCCGGCGCCGCCCTCCCGCCTTCCCTCTCCTGGAGCGCCTCGCGGAGCGCCCCCCGCTCCCGCCGGGGCTCCGGGCGGCGCCGCCCCGCGCTGCCCCCGGCGGCGGCGGCGGCTCCGTTCCGCGGGCGGCGCCGGGAGCGCCGAGTTGGCGGCGCCGGGAGGCAGCTCCGCACCTGGGCGCTGCCGCGGGCCGTGCTGCCGGGGCGGCGGGGCCGGGCCGCCCGCGCTGCCGTGTGTGAGCGGCGCCTGCTCACCTGCGGGAGACAAAGGGAGGCAGCGCCGGCCCCGCCGCCCTTCCCGGGCGCCCCCGCCGGGCCGGGGGGATCTGCCGCCCTTGTGTGAACTTGAGCGCGGTAACTCGGGGTGGCTGGGCCGGGGCCGCTCTGCCGCGCTATTTATAGCCAGTCCTCGCAGACAACAACTTAACAAAAGCCCGCACCGAGGAGCGAGCGGGGCTGGGAGGGAGCTCGCGGAGGTGCGGGGGGAGGGGGCTGCAGCGGCGCTGAAAAGTTGTCCTGACACTTGTTTAAAATGCATCGCTTATTCAGTGCTCTGAGTCACGGGCAATTATTACATGGTTGCTTATTATGCCTCTAGCGTTTAAAGACGTGTGAGCTCCGGGTAGGTAGTTTACTTGCAAGCAGTGCTCGAGTTCTAACTGTGTTTGAGGAGAGAGTGAGGGGCTAAGCTTGTTTTCATGCAGCTTGTAAGTTGTCTGTGTTTTGGGTATATATGTTGTCTCCATTTGCCTGTATTTGTATGCAGCTTTTGCATGCTCTAAATGCACGCTTTGCAGAGGGTGGCTCTTACAGGCGTCAGTGAGGACTGGTCTGTATGAAAATACCGACTGAGGAGTCAGGTGTGCTGGACAAGCAGTGGTGCCCCTTGGGAAGAAAGGTATGAATAGGGATGAAGTCTGACAAGGGACCAGTCTCCCAGGCAGTGGTCATGCAGATACAGCCTGAACTCCAAAGAAAACTGCCCAGGGAGAAGCAGAATCATGGAATCTATTGAGGTGTAGCCAGGGTGTCTCATCTGTCCTGAACTGTTAAGAATTTCTCTTAATTTAGCCTTCATAATTGAGTTTATTTCTGTATCAGCACTGCGGAAGGGTTCATTTCAGTAGTGGGTGAAGTTTGATGCTGAAAATGGAAAAAGATTACACAAGTCAACTGCTGCTGCTTTGTAGGACACTGTGAACAAGGTCACACAAAGAAATTTAAGGCAGTCTGTTAATACTCAGTGGCATTTTTAACAACTTATCTGCTTGTGCTAGAAAGTAAGTAACAATTCCCTATCCCCAGTAAGGGTTTCTTTTTTTCCCCTAGAGGAAAATAAAAGAAATAGCAAAAAGTATTTTAGGTCATTTCCCAAGACTCAAGTTACCTGGTTCTGGAAGATGAGAAGTAAATGCTCTGTGCTTGATAATTTTAAAAGAAAGGGGGGGGGGGTGTCTTGAATTCAAGGATAATGCTGAAGGTAGAGGTGATCATATCTCATATAATACATGAGCATACTATATGTGTATCATATATGATCATATTTATGATTACATGTCTTAGGACCGTGCTTCTTTTAAGCATTTGCACGTCCTTCAGGATCAATCGAGAGAGCATCATTCTGTAGCTAAGACTGGATGCTGTGAGGAGGTGAGGGTGCAGCTGCAGGGTTTAGGTTGCTCTAGGAAAGGCTCAGCTCTGAGTGGACCTACAGCTCTCCGAACCTTCCTGTCTGAGGTGGTTGGAGCTGTCACATCGGGTCTGGATAAAAACGGTCTCGTTTCGTGGGGACACACATAAAAAAAATCTAGCTAGAGGCGAGTGCTGGCATGCCGAACCCCTGGTGCTGCGTCTGCACCTACTTGTGAAGAGAGCTCCGTAGAGCCCTGAGTGCGGAGCGGGCAGGGCCGGCCCGGTGCCGGGAGGATCCGATCGGGCAGGGCCGGCCCGGGCAGGGGCGCGCCCGCGGGCGGAGGGGTGGGGGAAGGGAGGAGCTGACCTCTGCGAACACTCAGGGTTGCCAGCCTTACTCAGCCTTAGCTGAGTAAGAGATGGGAACGGTTCCATGGGCAGCCGGAGTCCGAAGGGATCTCTCTGCCCGGGTGTCGAGTGAAAGCCCTGCTCGCCTCTCCCGCACCGGCTGCCGCACCCGGTGCCGTGCCTGTCATCGCCAGGCTCTGCTCCCGTGGGGCAGCGGGAGTGCCCCGTGAAATGGTGGTTTGTGCGTCCACGTGGGGACGTGACCCACCTTAGATCACTTGCCAGTAGCGATTGGGGTTTTCTTCACGAGGAGGAAAGCGAGGTCTGAGTCTGGCTTTTGGTGTTCATGAATAGGTTTTCTTAGTGAGGCCGTCTGCTATTAATCTCTCAATCAGATATTGAGACTTTATTTAAGGTATTATTTATTTAAGGTATGAAAGCTTACGGATGTTCTCTGTGGAAGTAAATGATTTCTCATACCTATCATCCTCTGATTAGAGTAATTCAACCTTCTTTACCAACGTGGGTGCCATCCAGCATGACAGGTAAATGGTAAGGAATAAAAAGTATTGTGAGGTTACAAGGACTGACCAGCCGTATCACTTCAGTTATTGATTAGTAGCACAATGAAGTCCGTACTCCAAGTGTCAATATTGTGCATTCATACCTGCATTGTTGTGAACCTCTTACAGCAGAGGTTTGACCAAGGCTCCCATGGCTCTTTAAACTGTGTTCTATGAGACAGCTTCATGAAAGGGCATTACAATTAGCTGTCCCCTGGGCTGCAGAGAGAGTACAGGCAGCCTAGCTTTTGTGACACAAGAGCTGCATTAAAAAAATTAGAGCAAAACAAAAATTAATGCATTTGAATCTGTCAAATTAAGGCCATGGTAGGTGTTTGCCAATCTACAGGGTTCATTTCCTGCCTGTAGCATACATATTTCTTGCTTTTTTGGGTTGAGGAAGAGAATTCGAGCCTTGCTTGATCCTGTTGATGTGATCTGTTTGTAAAACTGTTTTAGTGTTCTGGCTGAACACAGCTTGTCTCTTTTTAATCATATGTTCAACATTACTAAATGTTTGCTATTGACTTGATAATTCTGCAGCTTGGATGGGAAACCAAAAATTGTGCTGCTTATTTTTGTTGCTTCTTTTTTGTTGTTATTTTTTGGAAAGGGCTTAGGCTGCTGAGCTGACTTCAAAAGTGGGTAGAGCTGTTTTTGTAGCAGTTCTGTTTTATTTAACTTGTATTATTCAAAATTTGGGTTTTTTTGGTAAACACACCATGCAACCTGTTGAACCTTTCTGTCTTGAAAAAATATTAAGCGTGCATTCTCAATAAATAGTCATATGGAACTGGCAAAAGAGGAATGAAAAATCCAGGCTTTTAAACACCTGTTAGCCCTGTGGGAAACCAGAGGCTTGTGTTCTCTCTTTGGTTTCTGTGTGGGAGAAAGAGCCTCTGAATGGATCCTTGTCCTATGGTTCAGCTTTTTGAGGTAACAGGGCTTTGAGGTAGACTGCAGCTTGGTAAGACTTGTGTTTTTCTGGTGTCTGACCTGGAAGCCATGAAAGGGGTTGGTAGCAGCTTTGAAGAAGTATTGGAAGGAGTCAAGTTTGCTAAGAAGAAAAAAATAGCATTTGCATGGCAGAGCTTCCAAAACTAGGAGGAGAGTGGGAATGTCTGCAATTTGTTCATGTTTACCTTCTGCTGCTGTTGCTAAACAACTGCAGAGCTGCACTTAAAAACACCTATTTATGTAGAATAGCAGGTAAGCAAGTTGTTTGGTACTGAGGCTGTAAATAGACTTTGAATGTCAACGTACCATTTTATGGTAGAGAGTAAACACCAGAATCCTGGCATTCTTTTCTACTGCTTTGTGTTCCTATTGTCAGCTTTGTTGAATGTGGTACCATCATTCCTTCTGTCAAGTCTTTGATAAAATTGTAAATCTGACTTTGTGATTCTATTTGAAGCTTTGAAGACAGTGGTGGCTTCCTAGTTACCTGTAGGAAATGCTTCTTGGAAGTAAAAGAAGATGGGCTGTGGGGGAGAGACACACAGGCACTTCTATCTTGGTGTTATACTTTAGCTTTTTACCTTCTACTTTGTCTCTGAGTTATGTGGCAAATGTATTTTTTTCAAGGCTCAGATCAAATAACAGAAATGGCAGAAGAAAATGGAACAAGTGGTTACCTTTGTTACCACTAAGGTAACAAACCTTAGTGGTTTCTGTTTTAGATCTCCCCAGAAGTTCTTTTCTGTTGTTATTTCTGTCCTTAGTCCCATTTAGCAGCTGAGTTCACTCTGCGTGTGTGCGCCTGCATGGAATTGCATTAGTTCCACTCTGTGGCAGGATAAAGGCTACAAATCTCCTCACAAAGTCTTAACTTGCAGAGCTGCAAGTTTCTACATAACTTTTCTCATTTGTGAAATGTACATTTAAAAATAAAAAGATATGTTTGTTAATCTATATAAGATTAAATATGGCAGCATTTTACTTGAATTCTCCTATGTTCTGTGTGAATGATGGAGATCCTACATGCTTTGATTTTCAAGATTAAAAATCCTACCTTTTATGTTCATTTACTATATTGTGTTCAGTGCAAGTTGCCAAGACTAATGCTTACCCATCCATGAATTTGGGCATCAATGCTACATGATTAAATAGAGAAAATTTGTTCATGGCTGTGGATGCAGTGGCAGTTATTTGGATTATAAAGATGCTGAAAAGTACTTTTCAGAATTTTCAAGTATTATTATTTCATTACCCATTTTGGTTCATAGTCCTGTTTTGTCACTGTTGAGGTTTTTGTTTGCCTTTTAGGATCTAGCCCTTAAACATTTGGCTAGATCAGGTTTTCTATGATGTAAATAAACCTTCTTTGAAATATTTTGATTAAAACTAGTGTAGTAACAGAGTTTCACAAAGAAATTAAGCCTATATGTAAGCAAAAGATTGACTCAGATCAGCCCCCCACCAAATCCCCAATGATCAATCAATGCTATTCAGTAATAGAAACAATAACTAATTAATTAATGAAGCTAATGAGCCACTTGATAGCAGGAGGCTTGTGTGAATAGGACAGTTAAATTGGTGACCTAAATTGTTCTACTGATTTTCTATTTCAACACTGCGAAAGATATCTGAAAATACTGCATTTTCCTATCAATTAGTCAAAGGTTGACATAACTTGAATAGGCAAGATTGTTTAAAAATTATTTTTCTCCAAAGTGCTCTTAAACAGCCACTTGATTACATATACTTTTTTTTCCTTACAGCTCTGACCATTAACAGGAAAATAACACTGAAACAGAATGTCGCTTACCTTTTGTCTGAAAAGGTGAAATATTTTCAGATAGAAATGGCTGATAAGGGTGGGAAGATGCTTCCAGGACAATTTTACATTCAAGTGGAGTACGACTATGAGTATGAGGCCAAGGACAAGAAAATTGTAATCAAGCAAGGGGAGAAATATATCTTAGTGAAGAAGACCAATGATGATTGGTGGCAAGTCAAAAGAGATGAAAATTCCAAACCCTTTTATGTGCCAGCACAGTATGTGAAGGAAATACCCCGGAAAGCACTGATGCCACCTGTGAAGCAGGCAAGTATGCTGCCAAATAACACCTTGAAGTTGACCCATGGATTACAGAGATCAACAGAAAATGTGAATAAGTCACCAGAGCTTTCTAGTTTTGGAAAATCTTCTCCAGTTCAAGTGTCTTGCTTAGTTCGAGATGCCAATCAAAATCTGGGACTGAACAATAGCCCCTGTCAAACTTTTGGTTTGAGTCTGGACCTTACCCAGAACAATGGAAAACTTAACAACGAGTTGCAATCTCCCAAGGTTTCTAATCAGTTTAGAACCATTTCCATGGGTCATTTCCCATGCCCAGAGTTCTTGGAAATAGAGAAGACCAGCTTTTTGCATGAACAATCCTGTGATTCAGCAGGAGAAGGCTCAGAAAAAATTCACCAAGATTCGGAGTCCGGAGATGAACTCAGTAGTAGTTCCACAGAACAAGTGCAGGTAGGCTAAAAATGGACGCCATGTCTGGTTTGTTTTCTTTTGTCATTGCCATAATTGTCTGCTGCTGTTTTGAGACTTATTCCCAAAAAATTCCAATTGTTTAAATAAAAATGTCTTCTCTTAGCATGAAATTGTTAGAAAATTGAAAGAGTTTATGTGTTTAGTCCTTGCAGAATTACTGTGCCATGGGAATTTATTCCATTTATATTATTCTGTGATTTAAAGTTAAAGAAAGAACAATAGTGTTTCCATATTAAGATTGGTTTAATATGACACTGAATTTGGGTTATATTTTCTTTCAGAGGAAGGGAGCCTACTGCTGTAACTCCTCACAGCGTGACTTGTGTGAAGTAATAGTGCTAGTTACTGTCAGTTTTCTCCAAGTGTGTATAGATTATATAAGAACTGTAAATTAATGCCTTAGTGGGCTTAATTACAGTTAAGATTTACATGGAGTTTAATTTCTGGCGTGATAACTTGATTTGTAGACTGTTTTAATGGGTCAGCCCTGACAATTCTGGTTCTCACAACTTTACTCTGGATTAAAACTCAAAACATGTGAGTTTGTTAATTAGTATGGAAGAATCTCAGGAATGATGTACTCCTACTTCAGGCTAAAACTGAGCATTGATGGCCTTTGTCCTTGGTAAAGCAGTTTTTCTCACTTCTTAATTTTTTTTTTAACGGGCATCCCCCACCCCCATCAAAAGATTAGAACTCTGACTTAATCAGGTCACTTCTGGTACGGGTAACCAAGTTAATTAGTCTATTGTAATCCAGGTTTGCTCTTAAACCAGTGATGTATGTGTGCATATACATAGTTATATATGTGTATTTGTGTGTGTATGTAGATAATTCTTTCACCTCACACTTGCCCCCCCCCCATCTTTCTGTAGGGACATGTTAAATTATTTTAAATTCTATTAAAAGCTCCCTACTCTTGAACTTAATCTGTAGTGTGAAACAGTTTTTGCTTGGAATAAAAACCGATTGTTACAGTAGATTCCACTTGCCAGCACGTGTTCAGAGTACCAGAGGATCTTAAATCAAACTTGATGCTAACTTTAGACATGAAAAGTTTTACTATTGAGAGCTGTGAATCAGTACTTTGCTAATAAGAAACAATGAAGACAAAGCTGCTTAGGAATGAGTCAGTATGGGAAGATCTTAAAGTTACAAGATTGATTTGGTGAATTACAGAGTCTTAAACTGTCTGTATATATATTTATTGAAATACTCAGAATCAGTAGCTTTTCAATATCCTACTATATTCTTGGCCTCATTCTTGATATTCAGAGTTTCTATAGTTATGGGACATCATATCTCTAATATTTGTATATTTTGTTAGTTTTAACTTCATCACCCCTCCCACAAATAGTATGGAATGAATAGGATTACTGAATTAAATTTTTTTCTTCAGTGATGTCTTTCTTATGCAATGTGAGAATCCGTGAGCTTTCTTGCACTTTCTTGCATTGTCCTGGCTCAGTGTAGTTGATATGAACCACTTAGAACTTGGCATGATAAAGTGATTACTAGATATTTATTTTAGAAGCATGTGTTGGCATGTTACTGCCTTATTAATCAATTGCCAAACAAATTATGAAAATGCTGAGGAATGTTTAGAAAGTATATCCTACTTTAAATAGTTTACCACATTAAAATTTATATTGCATGGTAGGACAGTTTCTTCTTCTGTGTTGACTATAATTTGATGCATTTCCTTCTCTAAAGCAGATGGAATTAATATTACATGGGTGTCTTTTGTCAATAATAAATATATGGCCTGCAGCTCAGTTTCCACTGGACTTTGTGCCTCTTGATGCAGTGACACTTAATCTTTTCACCATTCTCCCCTCTCCCCCCTCCCCGCTGTACTTTATTCAATGCTACAGCTGATCTATAAATTTGTATTTGAGTGGGGCAGCAATGCTGTATTGTAGACACTGTGTTATGGGAAGTCTGAAGGGGGGGAGTTTGCACAGTGTTTAAGAATAACAAATGCTAAAAATGCCACATTTTGGCTGTGGAAAAGGCCTGGCAGTTTGATGTTACTGAAAAACTTGCCATTATCAGAAACTTGGGCAACAAGAGTGCGGGTACTCACTGTGCCTTGCAGTTTGCCTTATTTTGTAACTTAATCTCATCGTGTGTAATCACAAGCTCTTTAAATGTAATGAAAATGTTTGACATTTAGTATCTGTGGGGATTAAAGCACTGGTAGAACTGATGTCACCGTTAGCTCAGTCTAGATGTTCAGAGTGCCAGCCTTCTCACTGGAACAGCTTGGCAGTTTTTTTAGAATTCTTTCAATAATGAGCATTGTTTGGTAGAAATCAGCTGTGCAGAAATTAATGGCGCAGAAAGCTGTTTTTATTGCTCTTAGTCTGTAGTGAGAACATGAAGTTCCTGGCTTTCACGCACAAACAGGATTTCACTTCACAAGACTGACTGCTTCTCCCTCCCCTGCCTGCTGTGGAGTTCAGTTTTATGCAGTCTGCATTATAATAAACTCTAAGCTACAGGTGTTTTCTCTTAAATTTTGAAGGTTGGAAGCTAGAATTACCTTAATACCTTAATGTAAGAAATATTTTGGTGGTGTTGAGGTGATAGTATTCAGCTTTAGCCTGACCTTCAGTGTGTTTTCACTGTCCTTGGCTACAAATATATTAGATACAGAGGAATGCTTCTCTTGTGAGATCTTTCTAAGAAGTGGTTACATTATTCCCTGAAGATTATCCTCCTCCTCTTTTCCACTTTTTCCAAGTGCAGGTTCTGCAACTGTACAGTCTTGGAGTCTTAGGCTTGCAGGCTGTGGAAATACTGGAAGATCCAGAGCCTCCAATGTAGTGCATAAAGGAAGGATTTTTTAGCAGATGAAATATGTGAAGGATGGAGAGGTGGCAGTGCCAGCAGAAGTATTTGCAAATGACGATGTAGCAAAGGGTCTTGTCAAGAGAAACATCAGGACTGGATACTGCAGATTCTTGACATTTTATGCGAAGAAATTACAACTGTTGGTTGCCACTCTGGTGGATAAGGCACTGTAAGACCCATGTGTTAGTTTATGGACTTGAACTGTAGGAAGGCTGGAGGTAATTAGAGGAAGTAGGGCTTGAGAGGAAACAAGCTTCAATTTAACCAGATTTAAGTCTCTGGTTTTGACAGTTACTGCAGGTTGAATTGGAACTGAATGAAATGGTTTGAGTGAATGCACAGCTGGGTGTAAGAATCACTGAGACAGTGGTGGCACTCAACGCTGTGAGCATCAATGAAGTTCAATAAAATTTTAGGAAAATGGTGTCAGGTGTGATGTCCTGATCCCAAGAAAAGGGCAGAAATACTCCTCAGGGAGGCCAAGGATGTGGGGAAGAAGGAAAGTTCTGAAAGAGTGATTCTTTAGCAGATATGGACAGAACTTAAAGAAGCAGATGGGACGTCTGAGCAGTATGCAGTAGAAACAGGGATCTGAATAATTGTTCTGAAGTAAAAAAAAAAAAAAAAGGACTTACATGTTCAGGCATGCCTAAACAGGCAGGAAAAGCTGAAGCAAAAGAAGAAGACATTAAAAGTGGTCTTTAAAAAGTACCCTGGGCAATGCTTGCTTTCCTAACAAGTTTTGAGAGAGAAGGTATGCAGACAGGGAGAGAGTTGGGCAAGTTCAGAGATCATGTCAAGAATGTTTAGGTGTTATCTTTGAGGATGATACTTGAAATAAAGTCATTACAGACAGAAATTAAAATCTGCTTTTGGCAATGCTAATACATGACCTATGGGAAATAACTTTGTTTCTGATGCATGTTACCTCCTCTTTTGTCATAGGAGGCATGGAATGTATTTAGGAGTAAATACATGGCACCGTCTTAATGTTACTTTTTATGCTTATTAAAAGTTACTTTTAGCAGCAGGTTGGTTTTAATCATTATAAATATAGACAGTGACCTATTTGCAAAGATTGTTCTGTCTTTCATCCTCTTTAGTAATTGACTATTGCATAAACTGTGAAGCACTAAAGGGGATTACCACTAGGATGGCTGTTTTGCTTTGATTAATTCTGAGTGGTAAAGATCTTAAAGTACTCTTTCTGTCTTGCCTTTGCAATTTCTGTGGGATTGCAGTAACTTTTCAGTCAGGAAAACAAAATACTTTGTGTTTCTGTGGATGTCAGAGCGTATCTTCTGGAGATCTTGGAGTTCTTGACTTTGTCACTTGAAAGACTGGTGGCAAATAATTAGTGTTAGACTTCCTTGCTGGTCAAACATTAAACCTCTGAAATAAATGGCTATCACTACTTTGTGGGGTACAGAATCAGTTTGCTTCTATAATAAGAAATTTCATGCTGGTTTTTTATTTCATTCATTTGTCCCAGAGATGAGTAATGTGGCAGTATGCAAGACTTTTTTCATAATAAAACTGAACATGTTTGCAGATTCATGGTGATATGTATAATGTAATAGCTTGAATTATGTTTTAAGTACCATCCTTTAATCTCAACTTCTTAAAAACAGCATTTGTTACTCTAATGATGTTAAATGCTGAAATATGCATATTATAATGAGGGGAAGAATAACTTTCAATGACAAGGAACCAAAAGCTTTATAGTTTAAGAAGTTTTATAAAACATTCATATATTTTTTCCTGTAATTTCAGTAGCTGCTGCTAGAATTTTGTAAACAGCTTGAAATGTTTGCCAGATTACATTAATAACTCAAAGGTTCTGGATAGATAATATTAGGGAATATTTTTCACGTCTGGTTTTGTGTATGTGGTTTTCTTTTTTCCTACACTGTGTCAACAGGTCTGGATAGTTTCACTTTACAGTGATGCTGTTTGTGACCAGCTCATTCTCTGTAGTTTTAATATATGTCAGGTTGCAGATAGTTCTCCTCTCGGTCTAGGTGAGTAATTCTGGATTTAGGTGCCCTAAAATGAGCAGCCCTTGTGTACCACTAATGCTGCCTACAGCCCATATCCCATATGTTCCTCTGAACATCCCTGCTGCAAATCAGACTGACCTTCCTTAAAAAAAATAAACAGCAAGCATGAGTGTTATCTATGTGAGGCAGTTGTCAGAAAATCATGACCTGTAAGACAGGTTGGTTTTAGTTGACTGGCTTCTTCTAATACTGGTGTTGGAATGCTCAGCTGAGTAAGCTACAGATCTACTTGGTGCATGTAGTTTTGTGTTGTGCTTTCAGAAGTGAAACAAACATCTAGTGCACTGTTAAAATTCTGCAAGTGCCAACACAGTCTTTTGACTCTTGCACCCCTATTTAGCCTAATTTCATGCAGAAAATGATGAAATGGAACTTCGAAGGTGCTGATTTAGATGAATAAACCTGTGCCTTTTATCCTGGTAGAATTGAGCTCCAATGAAGCTCAAGCTGCACTGCTTAAGGGATAATAGTCATAATATGGAATTGATTTTTCTGTTTTTATCTAGAAAACTAATTTCTAGTGTTCAATGTCTGAGTTTTGGTGCATTCTGTCCCACCTGCCTTTTCTTTTGAATTTGTGCCAAGTGCCAGCCTCAGCAGGGTGATGACAGAATCTTTAGGTTTGGTGGAGTAAATGCTGAAACAGGAAAGCAGCCCTAGGAAAAGGAATGATTGTTTTGTCTCACTGCTGCCTAAGTTGAAAGCAGCTGGAGATACTGGGAAGTTACTTTTTCTCCTTGGCAGTGCTTCTGTCATTTGACACAGGGAACCACCAGACACAGAAAAGACTGTAATAGGTAAAACTCTGCTTGAGACTGTTTTGAGAATATTTGATCATATCTTGTTCCCTCACATAACTCTAGGTACAAACAATTGCATTTGCTATGTCTTTACCTGGTTATGATCTAGGCAGTTTTTTAATATTGCAGTGCTTGCCTATAGAACAAAGGTGCTGTTATTCTGTAGAATCCTAAAGAAAGTATCATTTGTTTCACAGCAGTGTGACAAAACATCAGGGAATGTATGACTCTGTAGAATAAAACGCAAACCACTTCTTTCCTTTTTTTTAGGCAGCTCTCTGGAATAGTAGACATTTGTGCTTAAAAAAAAAGAAAGCAAAATCTGTGCTTATCTAGTATCCAAACAGCTGATATGTCTCTGACGTGCCTTGCCAGGTATGCTTGATTTAAAAATGATAGAGACAAATGGGTTTTGCCTTTATGTGGAGTTTGTTCTAAAGCTAAGGACGATATTTTTGGACAAAACAGTCTTTCAGGGTAGTAAGAACTGAGGATTTTCAAATGACTTCTGTGATCGTGAGTAACTGGACCACCATACAGTTGGAATACTTGTATCAATTTTGAATTTAGCTTGTCTTAAAAGGACTTCTGACCTAGTTCTTGAGAAAGACAGTAGATTTCTAGTAGATTGTAGTTCTGTTCTGGTAGATATGAAAGGTGATATGGTAGGTGGGTGCGGAGAGGCATTCAAACAAGCATAGACAATGTCAATAATAGGAAATGGCGCAAAACAAAAATGCAGAATGCAGATTTCATGGTGTTTCTGTATTCTAAATAACATGCAGTTGCCAACCTCTCTCATCTTGAAAAGGAGGTAATAGTGCTGAAAACAGTGTACGAAAGGTGAAAAACACAAGCAGAAACATGGAACAGTTCCGTGAAGGCTTTGCAAAAATCTTACATGAGAGCGGGTGCATGTTTAGCGTTGCATGCAGAGGACTCCTGACTTCTAGGGTGTTTGTTGCTGAAATATCTGAGGGATTGTTGAGAAGTAAAAAGCAACCTTAATTTTGGTATATTTTCCTCCCATCTTCTGATAGTTTGTCCTGTCTTTGTAAACTCTTTTTACAGAGATTTGGAGCTTGTGTACAGTGATGCTGTGAAGACTGGCAGAGGTGTTTGGAGTCTGTATTTTAATTCATTCTAGTGTTCCATCTGATGAGTTTTGTAAATAAAAGCTAGAAGTTGAGGAGCTGTCTGAATGAATTTAGGTTATTGCTTATGATGAGTTTTGATGCTAAATTATCTGGCTTCACCTTCTGCTTATAATCAAAATCACGATTAGAAACTGGGACTCCTATTTTAAATCTGAAATTACGCATTACATCTTGAATTTAAATAGCATCATTTTAATTATTCCCTTTTAAAATGGTTTACCTAAGGCTTCTGGATGATCTTCAGATCATCTAGTGAAATTAAATAACTTCCCTGTATTTTGTTTAAGTGCAGTGCTGAAGAGCAGAGTTTTATGTCTGCTTTCTGCTGGTGTGTAGTGTACGCAGTTGCCATCTTTTACTTTTGTGGATTGTTGTTCAGCTGAATTACTTTGCTGCTCTATCACCACCTGGCTCTACAAATATTTATTCCAGTGGTGCAAGGAGGTGGTGGTGCTGGCCTAGGCAGTGTTGTGATGAGTGTGTCAATAGCCTGTAAGTAACTCCTTTGTGGTAGCCTGAATAGTCACAGTCTAGTGCAAAGTCAGCAGATCTGAGGGACTGAGGACACACTCGCCTTTTTACTGTCACTGATGTGATGGGACTCAGGCAACAAATGTGCTTATGCAATACTGTAATGAAATGTCTGATAAAAACAAAAATACAGTTAACAAACTTACTGGACTCTCAACTGGTTGTTCCACATGTCTGGTAATATTGCATGCACACTTATATTCTAGAGAGCTTGAAAGATCACCAGGATATTGTTTAGAAATGATTCATGGTACAACTAAAACGTTAGTGTAGCACATAACTATTGTTTGACTTTTAAGTACTTAGAAGAAGCTTTATCCTGCAGTAAAGTGTTGTAACAGTAAATGGTGTTTTTGAGTAACTTTGATTTAACTGCTTTTCCTGTTGAAATTGAATAAAGGTGTTTCCCTCCTCCCCCCAGCCCCCACCATTGAAGATTTATCGACATGCTTGGCACTATCCATATCAGTTCTTGGTTATCTGCATCCAGCTGTAAAAGCTAATAGATGTCTGTCATGCATAACTGCATTGTGTTTTAGTCACAGGGGCCTATGTATGTGTGTGGGTATATATGTATATACCTATGTTCTTTGTATATATGAGATATAAAATAACAGGGGCAGCTGTTCTGTTTGTTGACAGCGCTTTGATCTTGATTTGCACCTCATATAGTGTGACTATCAACTTTAAGCTTCCTCACAACTTCATGAGATGTACTCATCAGTACTGTCTTTTTTCTGTCATCCAGCCAAGTCCACTTGTCCTGGCTGTGACTTTGTTGTGTTCATCCTTCCCAGGTGCTGCACTCTAACTTGTAATGGCATTTTCATGCTTCCCTGAGGCTCTGTGCTTTGCCTGCTGTAGTATGTGTTACCCACGGTGCTGGTGCCCACGAGCTATGCCAGAGGACTGCAATGCTTCCTCCCAGGAGAGCTTTTCACAGCCAGGCTCTGCGGCTGCCTCGCCTTAGGCAGGGAGCAGGAGCTTGAGAAGAGGCAGTGTGGCCCTGCCAGGGACCGGGTGGTCACACAGCCCCGTCCCTCTGACCCTCGGCTCATCTGTCCCCGGTTTGCTGAGTTCATCTGCTCGCCTGTGCCCCTGGCAGCGCTGCATCAATCACCCACTGCAACCTCCTTGGTGAAAGCTACAGCCTTCAGCTTCACTGGCTTTCATCCTTCTTGCCTTTGCCAGCCTGAAGGGTCTTGCTAATGTGACTGCCTGAGGAGACACACGGGGTGGGGGAAGTTAAATTTGAGATAGTTTTTTTTTTTTATTCTTCCATGTTTCAGTCTCAAGGAGAGAGACCTGTCTCAGTGTTTCAAAAAGTTGTGGGTTGTGATCCACCAGGGTGTAAATTTTGCTTTTAAGTTTTGTTTACTTTTCAGTTAATTATATATGTACAAACTATATTGCATCCATTTTTGCTTTCTGCTAGTTCATAAATTGCTACTGTAACTATCAGTTGAGCAAAACTTGGACATGTACTTGGGCTTGTGGGTTTTTTTTTCTTTTATGGAAAAACAGAAAAATCCAAATCCCAAATGCTGTGCTAAAAATCTAGCTCTAAACTCTCTTCCTCTTCTTTGCTTGTTTTGTAAATCTTTAAAGCCTCAGCAGATTGTGTCCAAACTTAAGGTGTGGTGATTCCCTGTACAGTGTTTGTGAGGGCTGTAAAACAGCTCTTTCCAGCTGCTGCAGGTCTTTGGTGTGCTGTTTATTAAAACAATGGAAGTGCTAAGATGGTACTACACTGGCAAATTTTTTCTTTGTAATCAATTTTCTGAGGAAAGTAGCTTGAAGGGCTGTATTTAAATTCTGTGCCCATAGATGGTCTCAGGAATTCTGTGTGCTTATCCTGCTCTCTCATCACTACCGTGTCTATAAACTGCTGCTTTGCTTCTCAAAGTATAAGGTTAAATGGTGATTTGAGCCCTGAGCCAGCTTTCTGTGTTGTCCTTGGTATGGTTGGATCTACTTGAGTTGCAGCCTTAGAATTATAAAGTAAATAAAATTCCACAAACACTGAGTCTTTTTATATCTTTTTAACTGCCATCGGAAACAAAAATCACTGGTTTAATATTCATTGAAGTAAAGTGGTTGTTGCAGATTTACTTCAACATTTTCACGTTGAAACACAAAATTCAGTGATCATCAGGATATTGTTTAGAATACTTCTTTTTCTAGATGCTGATTTGCAGAAATAGCTGTTATTGAAAATGAAAGATTCTTGCTAGTGTAAGGAAAATAAAGGGGAAGAAAAACTGCAGAAAATGCATGGTTGAGTGTTCCATGCTTTCAGTCCTTACACTGGGTGCCAACGAACTGTCTGCAAATAGAGAGAAACAGACTAAGAAATACAGTCAAAGAACAAATACTTCTATTTTTAGTAGTTGTAGAGAGGAATAAAGATGCAACCTGGTTGAGATTCCCGTGAGAATTTTATTACTTTGCTTAATTCTGCTGTAAACAGTACATATAATCTATTGCTGAGTATTTCTGGGATTTTGAGAGAAGTCTGTACAATTGTGTAGTTGGCTTTAGCATTTTAAAAAGCCCTCAGAAGTGATCTTAAAAAAATCTCTAACCTCTTTAAGTTAGGGACAGTGGGTTGGATATATTTCTAAAAATGTTTCTCCTGCTATTCAGTACACTTTTGCAAAACAGAATCCTATTGTTAAAACTGGAGTGATCATAGCCTGTTCTAGCTCAGTTAAAAGTTGAAAATCAAAAATATCTTAGAAGCACCATAGCATAATTATGTACAGGCTTCTTTTTGTGTGGTAAACAGCTACTGAGGGAAATATTCCTGTTCTGCTCAAAATTTGGAACACTTCATATAAATATGCTAACTGATAACACTTACTTTGCTCATCCTATTATGTCTTTTAAGGAAAAAATTTAAACTGAAGTCTTGACCTAAAGTTCTCTGTATGTCTTTTCTGGTATGAGACTTGGCTTTCTATTTTATCCTTCATTACCAGAAAGAAATGTTATACGTGATGTAATAGGAGGTGTTCTTTGTCCTAAGTCATTAAAATACATGAGATTGAGGGGGTTCAAGCAGCCCTAACAACACTTCAGTTTTGCTTGTGTGCTGTAGCATGTACATTGTCTTGAGAATACAGGCAGTGTCCTGAGAATTTAGAAGGCCTTGTGACATTTTGTCTTAATCCTTTATGTCTCTCTCCCCTCCAGTATAAGTGACAGATGCCCAATATATGTGTGATTTTTATGATTTAATTAGAAACTTCAACATGCAAACTAAACAGCTGAGTACTTATGTATACTGGAGGTAACAATATATAAAGAGTCTGTTAAGAGCCCAACTTAAAATGAGAGTTTTAATTTTAAAATACTTGTTTAGTGGAGCACTCTTTTCCATAAGTGCCAAAATCAGAGGTATTTTTCCTGGTCAGGGGAGTTTTAAACACAAAACACATGCAAAGTATTGGAAAAAATAGATTCACATTAGTGTTAAGTATTTTCCCCATCCTTATGGTTTGTTTGCTTCAGGCAGGCTGGTGAATGTCCCATTCCAAAATACTGGGAGGATTCCAAAGAAATGCAGTGTCCTAAAATACCAAAGACTCCTTTGAAAATGGAATTGTAATCTCTTCTCTAAGTCCTTATACAGTGACTTTGTCTTGCACCTTGTAAAAAAAGTCTTGCTGTCTGTCATAGAACCCACTAATTATATTCAGTGTTACACAGTAAACATGTGAGAGGATACTGGATCTGAATACAGATTTAATAAAGGATAATCTAATACAGGGACTAGTGGGTTTTAAAGACAGGAAAGTCTAATGTGTTGACCGTTGTTTGAAATCTGCGAGGTGAAAATGAATTTTGATTTTTAAAATAATGAAATTTTAGATTATCTATTTTAATAATAAGATAAATGAGTAAGTGGGAGCATGATGTTTTCATCTTTTAAACAGTTAAATTAAAATTACTTGTTAGCTGAAATTGTTTAAATATGTTAAAAATTTTGAATAGCGTGGGGAAAATTGCTTGTGTATAATCTCTAAGCTTCAGTCTTTACTGAGGGAAGTTTTACGTGGAGAAAAAAAGCCTGTGAAAAGCCATCAAAACCATATCGAGCAGCTCCTTGGTCTGAATCTTCTTGATGTTGAAAGATCTCATATTACTGCATTATGCTAAGAATATCAATAAAGGCATGATTTACGACAAGTGGCTTAAAAAATTGGTACTTGTAACTTCTTGCAGCTACTAGATGCATTTTGTTGTGGTATGCCAGCCAGTATGGTCCAAAGCTCTGTACTGCCGTGGCAAAAGGGGGCATAAAACTTCAGTTTCTGCTCAAAATAAATGAATCTCTATGCTAAAATGGAAAGTATGTGTTCTTAGCAGAGTTTAGCAGTTTAACATCTCCCTGCATTCCTCTGAGGGGATTTATGGCTGCAAGGCTCATCTTGAGGCTTCACTGGAGGTTTTGTTATGATTGCTGTACTGTTGCTGTGCCAGATTGTTTGCCTGTCCTCTAATCCCCCATTTCAGTGGCAATCTAAAATGCACAGCTCTAACGCTTGCAGTAAGTGTTATTTAGGAGATACAGCTAATCACTCTCCGTACTCAATTACTGCTCTTGTGAAGACAAAAGCATTTGGAGTAATGTTAGCCTAAAGCCTATTCAGGCACTTAAATTTTCCCAATAAGCTTTGTATCTTTTATATAGCTGTTGTACTAGATGTGGCTGAACAGCAAAATCTTAACATCCATCAGAATAAGCTCTGACACTGCCAGCAGTATTGCAGAAGGTTCTCTGGGCAGTGGACTGATGAGCTTTCAGCACTGTTACTCTGCAGACCCTCATGGGACCTGGAACCCAGAGCTCCTACAATGCCTGCAGTTGCATAAATCACCTTTTCATGTGAGCTCAATGGAAATCTCGGTGGAAAACAACATAGAAATCTATGGGAAAGTATTAGTGTGTCCAATAATTCTAAATACATTAATTATTAATTAATTTTTCTCTTGGAGGCTCCCAGGAAGTTCAGTTTATATTCCATCTGTGTTTTCTGCAGATAAACACCAGCTTTCTGTCAGCTTGCAAGAACAGCTTCATGTGCTGAGCATTACTATATACTCAAACATACATATATGTACTTTAAAGCATTTTTTCCCCCCGACAGCTTGACAGATAATGCTGCCATACTTTATTTTATACTTGTAGTTTCAATGAGAATGTTCTCTAAAGGCTGGTGGCTCCAGCTGATCCGCTGAGTGCTGAGCATGGAATTATAATTCAGCAGCACGGGGGAGGGCTGTGCTTGCTGTGGCGGGCACAGGGCACTGCTTACTGCCTGTTGCTTAATCAGCATGAAACTATTAGCAAATTCTTGCCATCTCAGCTATAATGTACTGCTAATAGGTTTGCTTTATTGCATAGGACAGTCAAAAAAGCCTGGAATGTTTTAGTAATTTTGAGTAAGCATAACGTTCCTCTTAATGAAGTTTGACAGCGTTTTCAGAACTCCCTCACACTGTATAACAAGAGTACCATTACATATTCCTGTGTACTACAAGCTGGTAATTTATTTGTGTCTTTTCCAGTGCAACTCTTCTTACATGAAAGCTTTTACATTAGAATTTAAAATTATGTTATTTTACAAAATAGATTCCTGGCAACAAGAGCATCTGTATATTATTAGTCCATTTAAACATACTCTCTAAATTTAGTCACAGTTTTGCAGTTGTCAGAAGACTTTGTAAATCCTACTTCAGTGAAAAAAAATCACAGAAATTATTTGGGGTTTTAAAAATTAGTTTACCCCCCAGTATTTTGGAACATGCTTTGCAATCTGGAGCACGCAGTGCATGGAAGAGTGTGTGCGCTAATGTAGTCTCTTTCACTTGGATCATCAGGAGGAAGTTTCAGAGAGGGTTAGTGCCAGATATCTGAATCTGACTGTTTCTTTTTTCTCCCTGTCTTTTGTTTAGGGACAGTATTTTTTTTTTTTTTAGGTTTAATAAGTCCTTCATTTTATTGATAAATTGGAATGAATCTCTGATACTTAGGGCTTGGGATAATTTTCAGTTTTTCTTGTCAGCCATGAAAAATGGTGTTGCATGGCAGAAATAATTCAGTTATGTCAGTTTATTTTACTTTTTGTAAGTTGTGAATTTGTCTTACAATCATGGGAGAAGTGAGAAGGGTCACTGTGTTTTCCCACTCCCCAATGGGGTACTAGACATCCCAGGCAGTCTGCATGATGGGTAGGGATGTGACAAAGAACTCTGCTTCCTATCTTTATTGCAGGGTCTTTGGTTCACTTACAGCTGCTCTCAGTCATTTCTCTTACTTGTGAGGGTCTTATCTCATTCCTGGAGCCCAGAATTCAAAAAACGTTTTTATGGTCTTAATCCAGCAGTGCTGCTTATGGTCAGAATGGCTCTACTTTGAATGCAGTGCCATCCCTGGGATGACCAGATGCGATCTTTATGATCAGTGCATCTTTAGCAACCCTCTCTGGATTGGTATAACTGTGACAGCAGGCTTTGGGAGATGGAGTCTACCCCAAATATCAAAATACTCGACCCCCTTCCCATACACACCACCTTCTTTCTGGCAGGCTGTACCTCTTTGTTTCAGCTCTTCATAAGAGGTTTGAGGATGAAAGCTTTCATCCTCAAGCTTTGTTTGAGAAGGACCTGCAATCAAGCAGGGGGATTTCTGTTAAACATTTAATTACAGAAGATGTTCATACTTGTCTGAGTGAATGCAATCCACACAGAAAACTAGACTAAGACGTTTTGTGTGTATGTCCTGTTACTTACACAGTTGCCATCTACAGCAAACACAGCATTTTACGTTGAATAGATAGTACCAAGGCTTTTAATTGCTCAGCAGTCCATATAGAACATAAGGGACCATTGGAACATGTTTTGACGCCTGTTTTGCAACACATACCAATGGACATCATGTAATAATTTTCTATGTGAAACGTGTAACTGGGTTATGTTTAAGGAGTATTATTGAGAGAGGAGAGAGACTCAGATTTAGTTTTGGCTTTGGAGGGTGCTGAGCTTCTGGGGGAATTGTTGATGTGCCCATTCGTTATTATTCTTTGAATATTGTGGCATACACTCTTTCTCTCCCCCTTTCTTTAAAGTAAGTTTCTAGACCATGTAACACACTGCCTTAGTCCCCCCACCAATTGTTTTATGTAAGAATAGACATGCTGTAGGCACTATGCATTCATGCTATTTTGTGGTTCTTTTTTGGTTTCTGTAGCATACAATCAACAGATTTTTTTTTTTAATCCTCATGGCCATGTAGAAATTATATTTGTACTGTGAAAATGACAATTAACTGCTTCTGAACAGATGAATACTGGATTTTAGATTGCACTGCATTTACTCAGAAGCATAACGAAATTAGGCAAAAGCCCCAAAATCCAGTTCATTTAGTTTCAGGACCTCTGTTTTGTATTACAAAATGCAGCTTGTTTCATCATTTACTTATTTGCAACTTCTCAGGGAAGAAAAAATGACTTTAGGTTTCCTGTCAGTGCTGCAGCTGTGAAAGCAAACCAGGGGGAAATGGCCACAGGTCCCAGTAAAACTACTCTTAATTAAACATGTGTGGTTTGCCAGCTCATAACATTTTGGCGTTGTTTTTGCAAATTGTACCTGGGAATTGACTTAATGACTGCAGTTCTGAGGATGGTGAAGTTGATAATTCACAGTCAGGAGAGAAGTGCAGTTGAAGCACCAGTATTTTCACTTGTTGGCACATTTCAGGGTATTGCCTTGTGTAACTTAAATTTTGAGCTGTAAAGCTTTTTAGTGTGGAGAAGATTTTACTGCCTTTTTGATAATCTCTGGACACAGAAGTAGGTTTGTCCATTGTTGAACTTGCTTGTTCTGAAAAAAAAAATGTATTATTCCCACAAAGTACAGCACTGTGTATATTTTATTCTCTGGCTTGTTTTGCATCTTACTAGTTTTTTGTGGTTAACCACCTCAGTGAACTGAAAATGGGGGTAAGTACCTATTTTTTTTCTTCTGAAATCTGAAAAGCTTGATTGCCCATAACTCATCCCTCAGATTTGTGGGAATGTCTGAAATTGGAAGGATGACTAGACCCAGTAGCAGCCTCTTATTTTATCCCTGCCAGTTTTGCTACAGGTTGAAGAAAATTGTCCTTAAATTTTTCTTTTTGGGGAAGGTGTGCAGGTGGAGGGGAAAGAAAATTTCCTCTTTCCTTACTGGTATGATTTTTAACACTTCTGGGTTTTAACTTATTTTGAGTATTGAGATACCCTGGTGGTTTGCAGAGAAGAGGAGAATATAGCATCTTTCCTTGCTTAAATTGATTTAAGATATTCCCAACATTCCTGACCTAGGTTTATCTACTAAAAAATTAATATTAGTAATATTTTTTCATTTTTCAAGACATTGTGAGAAAAATGTTTTATTTTATACTCTATGTGTAAAGTATTGCACGTTAGATTTAATGTTGAACCAGTTTTTCTCAAAATGCTAACAAAAACCATGTTCTTCAGAATTCACAATTCCAAGTGCGGGACTTTAGCTAGTAAACAAAATATCTTTCTCTTTTCACTCCTATCTTTCATCCTACTGCTGTGTTCTGTACTCTGAGGTGAGTGGAAGAGCTGTCCTTAGTCATCTTAAAAATATTTGTTATTCTTTTCCTGAGCTACTTGGGGTACTTATTTCCTTCTTTGATGGCATGAGATCTCATCTGCTTCAGTTTTTTAATGCTCTGATCACCATGGTACTGTAATGCTCTTTCTTATAAGCTGCTGATTTTTCTTAAGAAAAAACAAGGACTTAAACCCAACATTTCAGTTCTGCATACTTGTACAATAAATCAGCTTCTTACTGTATACTTTTAATAGCCTCTTCATTTGTTTCAAACTTCAGGTGTGAATGTGCTGCTTTTCAGGATGAGATTTGTAATGTAGCCTTGTTTACAAAGCCTTGTGAGAGGAAGGAAAATAGAGAACAACCCCACTGTGGTTCTTTTGCACTGCATAGGGACAGAAGCAAGAATACCAAAAGTTCTGTTGAATGTTGTGAACTAAATTGCACTTAAGCTTTCAAAGAAAGTCCCGCAATTTCCTGATCAGGCTGTTGCAAAATTTAATTCCTTGTAAGTAAGTAATTTAATTCTATGTAAGTAACATTTTCCCCCCTTCAATCTAGCCTTTTTTTTTCACCTGTCCCTAGGAGAAATAGACAGTTCTTTACTTATTATTGTTTCTATACCTCATTCTGTTTTAGATACTTGAAGATAATTCCTTCTCTCAGCCACCTTTGGAATTTAATTAGGCGGCTAAATCTCCTTAAGAACTGAGAGATTCTGAAAGAGAAGGAAGGTCCTGCTCTCCTGTCACCTTAGTCAGACACTTCAGAGGTGTCTCTCGCTGACCTTGCAGTGACCTGCAAACACCTAAGGAGTCTAAATATGGGAGGGCTTTTTGTTTGTTTGTGGGGTTTTTGAAGTCTCAAATGGTTAGTTTATTGCCATTCTGGGTTTTTCCATCCCTTTGCTGCAGGGTCACATCAGCATCAGGGGTGCAGATGGCAAGGGAGATGGGGTTGCTCCTTTTGGTAGCTGGTGGCCAATAGACCAGCATAGCTAGGTCTTAAAAATGTATCATTAATCTTTGATTTTCTGAAACAAATAAATTTGGTATTTTTCTTGTTTTCTAAACTTTGAATTGTTGCCTGAGTCTGTTAAACTATGTACTTTATTGATTGGTTACCTGAACTGAATTAGTAGAAGCATTTGCTGAATTTATGTATAAGCAGAAGTGTCAGTGTGGCTTCTCCCTTTCTACACGAAGGGAATTCTTTTCTTGTGTGCATGGGTAGTTTGGGTAACTAACTCATTTGAAGTTACTTTGTCAAGTTACTTTTGGCTTCCCTTTCTCCTAAGATGGGCAAACCATTTTCTTCAAAAGGAAAAAGTGAAAAAAAGTTGTTTTGTTTTTTTTATAGTAGACGTTCTGATGTGGATAGCTCTTAAAAAATTTGCCTGAAGATAGAAACATGGACTTTGTGTGTCAGACTTAAGAACATTCTGATATTCTTATTTCCCCAATCCAAGTTTGTTTTATATTAGAGTATGAATACATTGCTTGATGAGCAGATTTTTTTCATAATTTTTCTAGACTTTGGGTGTATAATTTGTGTTTTGGTTTGTAAAGGTATAGAGTTAGCATGACATTACCTAAAATGTGGTTCTTCAAATCATGTATTTTGAAATTGTTTAGCCGGTCATGATCCCTGGAACCTGCTTTTTCAGGTGTTTCTGTTTATACATTGAGCACTTTTGAAATTTGTTTCTCAAGATTTTAAAACAATGTTTATGGGAGTCCATGTGAATACTTACAGCTACATTGGCTGAAGTTTATTCCCAAGTGGGCAGTTTAATCAAGGAAATTGCCCTCTGGAGCTTTGGGGCACATGAGAGGTATAGTCACTTGTGAATGGTAATTGCAGGTAATAAACTCAGAGAATGCTTGGAGAGGCAGATGTGGAGGGTAACAGGGCTAAAAGTGACTGGAGCCTGCCAGTTACACAACAGAATGTATTACTGATAATTAGAATGTATTACTGTTAATATATTAGTAAGACAAACCAACAGATGCCATTCTAGTATCTGATTTGATTCTTTGCTTCCTATGCCAGTTAACTGTTCTCCACTGGGGTTTGCCACTTTAATTAATCCCATAAGATAGTTCCAGTTAGTGTGCTCAGACATCAGCTTTTGCTTGTACTGTTTGAACACTGGTGATGTTCTGCAGCTGCATATGTTATTAAAAACTTCTAAGTGTTGTAGTTCATAAGATCAAGAAGATATTTTGAAATTATTCTAACACCTAACAAAGAAATACTACCCTTACAAAGGCTTGCGGGATTTGCTGCCATGAGAAACATTTGGTGAAGCAGAGTTTCACACAAGTGAAATCTGCTTTTGCAGCAGAGTAAAAGGACAGCAGCTGTAAACTGAGTGGGAGTTCTGCATTTTCTTGTCAAGTGTTTGGAATGAAATACCCTTTCTAACAGAACACATATTTGATGACTGATCTGTTTTAGAACGCTCTCTTGCAAATTTTTATTTTCTCTATTTTTTCTTAAGAATCCCCAACTATATGTTGTGAAAGTGAACCATTATAATACACATATAGATTTTAAAAATTCTTAATTGTTCTGGGTTTTTCCTTCTCTTTCTAATAGGAGAATATTACAGTTTTTGCTCTACTGAATGATAGGGTTTTGGTAACTTGTGTGGTAGTATTTAGACTTCATTCTGTTTATTCAAGTGGTTCTCAAGCTATCTTTTAGGTTTTTGAGCTTGCTCAGTACTGAAACTTCAGTAACTTGGGAATTTTATCAGAGGTGCTGTTTACTTTCCCATCTGCACTTTTCATGGGTTCCTGGCTTTACACTGCTTTGTGTAAGCACTGGACCCTCAAAAGTACTTTTGAAGGCTATGGGATCTGTACTTTTGAAAATGTAAGGTGTAGAAAAAATTGCTATTCAGTTTGAAGTGACTGTAATGGAAATTTTCCCATGACCTTTAGGCTATTATGAGTTCAAATAATACCATTCTACACTATTCCCACAATAATGTATCATAGGAGCTAACTTCTTAGACCTGCTGTGCTTCTGTAATGGATACAACATAGAAGTGTTCCATGAAGATCTGACTTTAAGAATACTTTCACCTCTCTGAGGCAAATGGCATGTACAGCTATGCATTAAACCAGTTAGAGCAGTAAATGCTTTGATAAGTGAGGAGTCTCCATTACTTCTGAAACTTCAAGAGATTATTATTCTGCTGTAACGGTTCTAAAACAACTGAATGGCTTCTTGTGCTCTTGTGATACTTGCCATCTGAAAAGCAGTACCTATTGTCCTATTACAGGATAGTTTTCCACAGGAGAAAGCAAGCTAGGCTTTTCTTGTGTTTTCTTAGTGTACTATTCTAGTTTTTATGGAATGCATATTCCAGTTTTAATTTTTCCCAACAAATTATTCCCAGTCTGCATTCAGATGTACTGGGGACTTCACAGAGCTCAGGAATTGATAGCTTTGAGCTAAAATGCAGAGACAACTTGAAATTAACTTCCCTAAAAGTGGAGGAAAGATAAAGTGTAAATCTCCTTCTGTATGGCATATCCAGGTTTTTCAAGATGTGGGCTAAATTTCTGAATTAGGTTACGGATAACTTTATTATGTATGTTGTAAGTATCAGCATTTGATCTGGTGAACAGGGGGAAAAAGGAGCAGAGGAAATTTACTGTCTGACTTTCAAACATTGTCAGATTTGGCTCCTCTTTCCCAACTGGGGTAAGCTTGCTGTGTAAGCATGTATGATGTAAAGTGTTTCATATGGCATTGAAATTTTCTGCTATAGGAAAAGCAGCTTTGTCTATATCCTTGGACAAAAGCTTTTTTATAGAAGGGAGAAGCTAGATTGTGCAAGTGGCAAAGTACAAGTGTGGTAAACACTGTCATCTTTGTGTATGTTTGACAAAGGGTCCCATTGTAAAATCTTATTTCCGTTTTTTAAAATATTTGACATCACTGTTGCAGTCCTTCAGTATACCTTCTTTTATTGCTATAAACTTCCTACGTACATATGTAATAGTTTGCTCATGCAGTGAGCAACTGCAAGAATGTGAATGGGAAATTTGCAGAGAAATGGTTTTCCATCAGTTTTCTTTGATCGGTCACTTACGATGGATGGTCTGGGAGTGGTCTCTGGCACTCCAAGACCCAGCCAAGTGCTCCCTCCTGTCCCAGGCTGTGTCCTGCTGCTGCAGCCTGTTTCTGTTCCTGTTCCTGAGTGCTTGTGAACGTGGCAGAAGCAGCCACCTTTAGCTTTCTGTGCTGCAGAATTTTGCAATACAATTAAATAAATTATTATCTTGATGAGTATAAAAATAATTTAAGTCATTTTTTGGGCTACAAAAGGAAGGGAATGTATTTAGTTTGAGGGGCTTTTTGCTATGCACGTAGATATTGGTAGATTACAGTAGCACTAGATGAAGATTTATATTTTCATCAACTGTAGGGATTTTTTTTTTTTTTGTATTATGAGAGAGCTAAAACAGAAGGGAACTTACATGGCTGGAATAACACAAGCATATTCTGTCAACCCTGATGTCCTATGTACTTAAGACTGTTTCTTAATTTGGTTCCATTAAGCAAAATATTAATAGAAGTATATATAATAAAATTATTTGTATGCAACTATCTCCAGTAATAGAAAGAAGTAATATCTCATCCTGTAGTTCAGTGTAAGTAAAATACAAAATTTCCTGAAAGATAAAATTAACAAAGGTAAATCAGGCTTAATTTTACTGTTTCCAGTCTAATTGAAAGCTACTGACTAGCCATTAAAAATTTACTTTGAATCTATCTTCTTAATTTTTAAATGGAACCCTTTTAACTGTTGAATGGCCTTTATTAGGCAGATATATTTGAATGATTTGTATGGGATGATTTTATTTCTGTATTGCTTTGCAATGTAATTTTTTTTATTACCACTTTATTATGGCAAATCAACTGAACACGAGAACTTCAGTGCACTTAAGTAATACTTGAACTACTATAGCTTGTCTGAAATTTATAATCAGCTGTTAACAGACTTATAATATTTACTCTCATTGTTTTATATGTTCCTTGGAATTACAGTATGAATTATCCTAGTCTATGTTGGAGAAGGTTAGAGCATAAAAAATTGTTTCAATTCCCATTTAAATTTGGCTTGTTAAATTAGCTTGTTCTGTTCACCTCTGAGGTAGTAGAGGACTCACTGAAAAATCTCCCCTGTTATAATTTTTGGGTATAAATCGTAAATATGCCTGTATCTGTTAGAAAGAAAACAGAGTCCAGAACATGTCTATAAAAATATAAACCAAAAGCAGAAAGAGGAAGGAAAAGATGAGCTAATTATTCCAGTTGAAGCTGTCACTTTATGAAAACGAAATTGTAGAGTTTTTGAGATTTCTTTTGTATCATTCCTGTTGAATAAAGCTGGTATTGAAGTCCCAGGCCTTCCTAAAAGGACAGTGGGAATTCCTTGGCAAGAAGCTCAGTTGTTGAGGGAACTGGGATGCTTCATTCCCAGTCTCAGGATGCTGTGGGATTTGCCTGTTCTCCTTTCTTCAGCTTGCTGCTGTAGAGACAGTATTCCCTTGCTTTCCTTCAATATAATGCTCTCCTCTTTTGCATGAGTATGGACAATCTGTTGTTTGTAGCTTCATAAGGAGTATTGAGATTTGCCTGCCTTTTTTTTTTTTTTTTTTTTTGAGGTTCTTCATTTTTAGCAGCTACTTACAGCAATCTGAATGCTGCTACTGAAATGAAAGCTTTTACATTCAGGTTCATAACATTAAGAGAAGCTGCAAACAGTGAAAGCAGTTTGATGTGTGATAGGTCATGTTTTGCAGGCTAGTGTTGCAGTCATTCTTTAAGCAGTTGTTATAGTCTAGAATTTTTGTCTTGAATTTAAGTTCTGTAAGAGGAAAAAGGTAATTACCAGTTACAAGCAAACTTTGTTTTTTGGCTTTTTGTTGCTGGCATACTATGCTACTTCACAAGGTAGTTTTCGTTACCAAAATGTGTACGATTGCTTTCCATTGCACTGAGTTCAGGTTTCCAGAGGCCTGATAGCATATCTGTGGCCTTTGTTAAGAATGTTGACTGTTCATTCATGAATGATTAACAGGTTGTTTTTTCAAAAGGCCCATATCTGCTTCCTACTGTGCCAGTATAAAAACTGTGTTCTGAGAATGCTGTGTGTGCAGTCTCTGTTTGAAGAATGTGCTGTGTTGATCCTGGAAACTTGGTCCTGCCTGCATGAAACTCTCTTCCTCATCAATTAGCAAGGATCTAGTGCAAGCAGACTTTACTGAGAGACCAAGGCTAAATGTGGCAGATTTCTACAGTATTATACAGAGCATTACTGAGCTCTGGGAGAGGTCCTTATGTTCTTGAAGTTGCCAGAGTGCCTAATGGGCTGTACAATTTTCATTCATGTTGTAGTGTCATACAAGTATTTCTGCTTTCTATTTTCCTACATCACTTTTGCAGCAAGAGCTCACTCTTAGCAGGAGAGTTCTTAGCAGAAGAAAGCAACATGAAAAAATCTGAAATCCATATCAAATAGTAAATGAATGTTGAAATGTTTGGAGTATAAGGCGTTTAGTATGCGCATGCATGGGCATGTTGAAGGATGTGTTCTTGCAATTCTGATAGTGAGATGACAAGGAGTCTCTATGGGAAGATTTAATTCCATGTTTATGAGCATTCAGAGTTTGATAGTGCAAAAAAAAGGCCTCAGGGAGGGAAGTTCTCGCTGGAAGTCCTGTTTAGTGTTTAGCATATATTTAAATCTCCCTTAACTGTGTATGTCTGGTTTTGGGCATATACCCATGGAAGTCATCAGGAACTGTTTTGGTCTAGGTAATGCTTTGTCTGTTTGTATTAATAAATTGTCAGCGAGTAATGATTTTGATAAATGAAAGTTAATCTTCTTTTTGGCTTGAAATTGTTCAAGTTTTTTGTGGAATTCAGTTGTGAACTTGCGAAATGGTCATCTGAAAGGGAAGGAGGAGGTGATGCAGTGCCTGGGAGCTCTACAGGGACATCCACTGTGACCTGCCTGTGTGGGACTCCCCTTCCCAGCCTGAGGGGTGGGGGTGAGGGGGGGATTGACCTTCCTGCCAACACTGGCATAGAACATACACTAATGTTAATTTCAGGAAACTTTGAACTTTGTAAAAGGTGGCTTTTTAAAATCAATAAATAAGATATTCTTGACAAAATTAGCCTTGGTAAGGTTGAGCGCTGTTGAGCAAAATCCTAGACACAACAACATACCTCATCCCATGGCTCAGGGTGTGAGGAAGTTTCCTTGTGTGCTACAAGGTTATTAAAAATAGTTCCTGATAACGAAGTCATATCCCTCAAAGACCTACTTATGAGCTAAGCTGTGTGTTATAGTCAGATCAGTGGCTTTGCATTTTCTTAATGCTTCACTGAAAGCAGTAATTTCCAGACTTCTTTCAAAAATCTTGCAGTCCTCCCTGAAAAATCTGTCAGAAGAGAAAACAGCAGGGCATGAAAGTAGCTGGGGGGCTGGCTTGGCAGGACAGCTAGTTGTCTTATTTCTGGCTCAGGAGAAAAGTTCTGTCTTCTCCTTGAAAACCAGAAATTGGTATATTGAGTTTGGAAGCACTAAGCATTCAGAAGAAAAGCCCTCATTTACACTTTCATATCATGTTACTGTTTTAAACATTACTTGTATGCTGCCTGAGTTATGTGGCAGTGCCTTGGCTGTGAGCTCCCAGTATTGGCTGAGCACATCCGTGTCCTGCAGTTTCATCTGGAGCTGTTCTGGTTATAATGTTGAAATGGTTGAAAACCTCAGTGTGAAGCCTCTGAGCCATATTCCTATGTGTTGCTTGAGAAAATATTTGAAAGCAAAAATATACTAAGCATTCTGTGTTGCAGACCTTCTATTTGGAAAACACTTTTATTAATACAGAGTACTGTGTTTTTAATGATGGTACTTCCAACATCTTAATTAAAACAAAAAAGTAGCTGTTAAATGTGGGCCAGATGGCAAAGCTGCCTTGTGTAGAAGAAGAATTTCAGGAGGAGGTGAGGGTTGTGCAAGCCACCAGCCCCCTGTGGCAGCAGCCAGGGCGCTTGGTGGTGCCACTTTTGCCACTTCCTTAAAAGAAAGGAAGAAGCTGGAGGTTTGTGCATTCTGTGGTGTCATTTCAATGACAAACCCCGTGGTTTGATGGCAGGGTGGTTTATGTGGGAGGTGCAGCTCTGCAGGCTCTTAGGACACCAAGGCAGGAAATGGTACACCTGAAAGAGGAGACATCAAGATTACTGCCCCAACATCCCAGGGAATTGGTTCATCTCTGAACACAGTAGGGTGGTCTTCATTCACAGTAGTGTTGTTTATGCTCTTAGGGCTCTCAAGATCAACTCTATCAAAGGCAGCTGTTCTACCCTCCTCACCAAAAAAAAAAAAAAAAAACCAAAAAACAAAGGCAGCATGTGTGACTTGGATCGTAGCAAAACTGTTCATCAAGTTTTGTAACAGATTTTTTCCTTTGAATCAGGTATTGGAGGATACTGTTTGGTTTTGGCCTTCAGATTTTGCCAGTGCTGCTTTTTTGTTTTGTTTTGTTTTGTTTTGTTTTCAGCACTTGTGGTTTGCCTGAGATGTACTGTACTTGCTATATCTGGTAAGCTGTGTTGTCTCTTTTAAAGGCACGCAAAACAAGTCCATGCCCGTTATAATCTCATTAAGTTCCCTCCAGCTGTTTCCCCCTTTGGTTGTGGATATTGCCCATATTTGGTTCTACCTATGGTGCAATCAGTTTATGTCTGATTGTGTGGTATGATATGCTGTCTTGCCTGAGCAAACCCTGATAATTTATGATTAGATGTGGCTAGATTAGCATCTTATGATTTTAATGTTTAAAAGTGCATTATAAAAGATCTTTTATGCAATGCAGTAGCAACAGGAGGCACAAGGACTTGCCTACAGCAAAGCTGCTCAATTAAAACCAAGGGGATGTATAAATTGTATAGTTTTTCCTTTAAAGTACCTAAATATTGTGCCCTAAAATACAGAAATGGCAGTGCATTACCTGGAAACTCTTTAATTTTGTTTAATAACTAGATGCTTTCACAATCTCGTAATCACAGCTCTCATGAAAACACACGCTCTTACACTCTGTATGGCATGTTTCTGTTAAGACTTTAATTATTGAACATCTGAAGCTTTATTTCTTTCCTAAACACTGTAGAGGCTCATTTGGAAGTACTTGTGGTTTCAGTAAATTCTCTGGTCCTCTAACCATAATTTCTGTTGTCATGTTAGCAAACTATTTATTAATAAGAAATTTTCATTAGTGTTTTGTTTTCATGTAGGTATTTGTTGTTCTACTTTTGTGCATGTATGTGAACAAAATCAGGTGGATAAGAATATCCACTTAATTTCTCAAGAAGAGAGAGGTAATTGAAACACTTGGTGATGTTGCCTAAAATATTTTCAAATAAGCATGTTTGAAAAGGTATACAGGTGAACTGTCCTGAACTGTATTTTACAGAATTTCTTAGCCACAACATTGTCCTCATCTTTCCAGCTGAGCTGCCTGTTTAGACCTTGCTGAGAATGCAAAAGTGCTGCTTTACATTCACCACCACTGTATCAACAGTGAGGTAGAAAGGTTGGGGAGCAATCTTTGCCTAACAAGTGGCATCTCAGAAATGCTACATATTGTCTTTAACAAGATCACATTACTTACAGTTTCTGAGCAATATTGAACTGTAAAGCTGAAGTTTTTCAGCAAGGCATGGCAAGCATATAATTTTTTGATGATGATTCCAATGTATTTCGAATCCAGTGTAAGACATAATTATCAGCTGTCATCTGGAGAAATGCTGAAAAATTGGTTCAGTATAAAATAAATATAGCTTGTGATATCTACCTTAGAATTAAGAATGTAATGTTCTTATACCCCAGCATTTTATGGCTGTCCTTTGTGCTTTCGTACTTAACAACAAAAAAAGGAGTTTGTTGGTTTTGTTTTACTACTGTATTCTGATTTGTAAGGGAGAATTCGAAAATTCATTTGCTCGTTAACAGTGCATTTCTTCTCTCAATAGCCAACTACTCCACCAAGCCAAGGGAGGCCTGATTCACCAGTTTATGCTAATTTACAAGAACTGAAAATATCTCAGTCTGCACTTCCACCACTACCTACAAGTGCTCCAGTCCAAATAAATGGGGAATGGGAAACCCATAAAGATACGACAGGACGCTGTTATTACTACAACAGAGGATCACAGGAACGAACATGGAAACCTCCGCGGTGGGCCCGAGATGCAAGCATTAATAAAGGGGATTCCCAGAGCCATGCAGATCATGAGGTAGTTCCTTCTGAGATCAAAAGCAATGAGATTGTAATGCATATGAATGGTCTTTTGCTGTGGAATTTGGTATCTCTTAGTTTCAAGGTGTCAAGGAGTATCTTCCTTTGTCTTTTTGGTTATGTGTCTTGGTACCAAGTAGTCAACAGTTTCACTCTTGAGTAGCTTTTGTGTACAGGAATGTGTACATGAACTGTATGGAAGAGTAGCAACATGTAAAAATGCCTGTAAAAACAGCCCCGTAGCTACTTTTGACTAGATTACTTTCAGGCCATAAACATATTCTTTAGGTATATCAATGGATTATTTTTGTTATGTAAAAGTTTTGCTTTTGCAAAGCCTTTTGGTAAAGCTTTGCTGCTGACCTTGCTTGAGACAGTTGAAGCTTAACATGAAGTTATTTATGTTAAAAGATGAATTGGACTGATATTTGAGGTGCCAATTTATTCTGTGCAGCCAGTTGCTAGGGAAAATCTGATCATGAGGTGTGTTTATCTGAACCACAGTGGTTCAGATAAAGCAAAGGAATAGTTGGGAGATGGATATTACTATTTAAATATGCTTAAAATACTGTTCCTGTGTCCAAACAGTACTGAGGTTAACCAGTTTCCTGATGGAAAGAAAAAGCAAATATTTATCAAGAAATCTTCTACATATTTCACTTCTATATACCCTTTTCAAATATATATATATACATATATACATATATATATATATATATATATAGTTTTGGAGGATTTTCTCCTGCACCAACTATATATAGTGTCTCTATATCCTATATATATACACCTAAGCTATAAACAGAGTTTAGTTTTAAAATTGAATTGTGGACTGCTCAAAATTTTTTGATTACTGGAAGCCTGTCACAGAAATCTACCTCTGGAAAGGTAGGAACAGGAGAGAAAGGGAATGGAAACCTTTCATTTCCTATGGCACTGGCCTTCACAGCAACTATGACATCCACAAGCATTTAAATAGCCAAATTTTCTTGCCTCAGGCGAATGGCAGCAGCAGGCAAACAGATGGAATGTTTATGCCTATCCCTTGGGTATCTCTGGTGATGGTCTTTTATCACTGACTGTCCTTTTGCTGAATAAGACTGGTTTTAGTCTGGATAAGCTGATTGCATTTTTGAGTAGTGATTCTCCTTGTCGTAGTAATGGTTTTCTCATTGTTGTAGTTCTTCCTTCTTTTCATGGAAGGACTTGGAAGAATTCTTTTTCCTTTCCTGTCTGCAGGTAGTCCCTCTGACTCTTACTCATACATCTGTACCATCACTTCACCACATGGTTGCATCTTTGGAATGCTTGATTTTTTATTTATTTTTTTTAATTGCCCATAACTTCTTTCATCTCAGTTCTTCTGTTTATTTGTGATGTTTCAAGTATCACAAGGTGGCCATAAGACAGTTATGTCTATCAAGTTTTCAGTCTTTGTGAGACCAGTGGATGATACATGTTTTGATTTTTAACTAGACACTAAGTCTGTATTTCCACTAGCATAAGCTCCTTAGCTAATTCATGTCTTGACTGGATTATCAAAATATGAGTCTAGAGAGAGATACATGTTGCATGGTCACATCAATCCACTTACCATCAGCTGTGTTGATTTTGTAACTGCCTTTCCCTCCACCCCTCTTTCCTTTCTTTCCTTTTCTGTTTTGCATTTGGGAACATGCTTCACACTCCACTATTTGTGTTCCTTGTTTGGAACCTCTGGGTACTTAATCCAGTATAAAGATTGAGATCCAAGCCTAAGCTACAGTAAAATGCAGGGCATCTCAAATTTTGTCTGATTAGGAGAAGTTAGAGCTAACATATCTTAATTATAAGTTGGCTTTTATGCTAGTCTGAGTTATGCTCTTTTAATAATAAAAGAGTACATGCAGAAGGATTAAATGCTAGTTTCTACTGATTTGTCCTCAGAGGAGCTTGTGTTGTATTAGGTAGCAAAATGGAAGGTGATGTAAAAATGAGAACTGAGAGATCATATATTCTAATGTATGAGTAATATATGAAACATGACATAGTTTTTAGTTGGTCTTTGAACTTTGTGATTAGGAAATCAAATTTTATTGGATAATTAAAAAGAGGCAGAATTGTACCTTATTTGCCAAAGTAGCTGGTCACAGGCATTGCTCAAAGAAAACAGTTGTAGGTCAGAACAGTTAAATGGATGTTATATGCTACATGGATAGGATGAGGGAAGCAGTGAAGTCCTATGGACAGGGCCTTTAAGAAAGTGTGTAAGATTTTGGAATTACAGATAAAATGTATTAGAGGCAGTGACTTGTTAATGTATCTGAGGAAGGAGTGCCTAACAGTAACTAGGAGAAATTTGTCAAGTGATTTAATTAAGTTGAACTGCAAAAGGAATGAGATGTCACAATATCAGAGAAGACAAACCCTTAATACCTAGGTGGGAGGTCATAATGTGAAGTAGACATCCACAAATTACCCAACAGCTGTAGAAAAGCAATGGGTTTTAATTGAATTTCAAAACTAGATTTAAATCAAGTCCATAATGTGATGTCATTCCATGTTTTTTTGTTTCAATATAAACAAACAGTAATAAAGGGATGGTAGCTTCCTTAATTCTTCCTGATTATTTTCACTTTCACAAGTACTAGTAATGTTAAAAGCTAGAAAGGCTAAGAGATAGAAGGGAGACAGCTGTTCCTATTAAATGCATGGTGATGAACTGGTTTCTGCCCCCAGGAACTTTCTGTGTAAATAGAAAAAAGCCAAGAATGACAATAGAAGCAATGATGTGAGGGACCTTTTCTCTAATTCTCTTTAATGTCACAGCAAAGTTCATATAAGGTGTAAGGTCAGGCAACTGTCTGCTTAAGATGGCTTTATTTAAGTGTGGAATAGTGTAACTGGGGGGATGAGACTTGAGATGAAGCATGGACAATATGAAAAAAACATGCAGGCTGAAAAATTGCTTAAAGTGTTGAAAATCGTTAATGCTGAAAAATTGTTGAAAGTGAAATTGAAAGCTGTGCAGTGGGGTTTGGCCAGTGTTCTCTAAACATGGTTGGTGCAGCTTTAGCAGCTGTTCTTGACAGCTGAGAGACAAGGAGTGCCTTGGCTTGGTAAAATTTGTTACAACTCAGGAACTTTGTTGAAGTTTAGGTCTGCAAATTTGCCGGATATGAGTTAAGCCTTGTAGCATCTAAACTATTATTATATGAATGCCATGCAGTTAGGCACATTAACAGACATTCCTACTATACAACACTGGCTTTTCTAGGAGAATTTTCAGTTTTAGGTCCTCTGTTTAGTTTTACACGTGTAGGGTATTTCTTCAGTATCAGGAGTTACTTCGAAGAAGCAAATACCAATGTATTATATTATTAGGTCATAATCTCTGTAGATAGTAGTAATAAAAATGTCCAAAGTCTTCTACATTGATGTGCCATATGTCAATGCAATTAATATTTAACTATTAAAACCATGTAAACTTAAGTACATATATACAATATAGTTATCCTGTGAAAGTAGTTCAGATGGGGCCAGTAGCACACTTGGCAACTCTTGAGTCTTAATTCTGCAAGTGTAAAAATAGGATAATAATAGTATATAATAGTAAAAACTGAAGACTCCCCCCACCCTGCTCCCTCCATTCTCCTCCCCTCCCCACAGTAGTTAGGAATTGGCACATGAGAATTTCACATTGCCCCATGTGCAAGAGAGGTAGCATTGGTTAATCCGTAGTTTACATGCTCACATCCTGTAAGATGTAGAGGACATTTGCATTTTTTCATGTTACTTAGTTAATGGCCTAAAAGTTTCCTGTGGGTTTTCCTGTGCTTGGTACACTGCGTCATGTCAGTTGAGGGAGTTTGTGTCACACAAGTGTAAGGTACTGAAAAACGTAACACCAAAAACCTGCAAAGAAATCATTTGATTATGTCACTAAACATATTGTCTTTAAACTCATTGACTTCTAAAAACTGGGGAGTTTCTGGTAATTGAATATTTTTTTATAAGACTTAATTTTTTGGGGAAAGGTTTTTTTCCTATTTAAAATTGAAATTGCATCTATCTCCTGCCTTACAGGTTTTCTTGAAATCCTTTTGCCAGTGTTACTGAACCATAGTATTTTACTCCTGTAGTTTCTGAGTAGCAGGGTGTCTTAAATGTTATGCCTCCTGCTAGCTGTGGATCCAAGACATTGTGAAAGGAAATCTGCATAGAATTCCTCAGGAAACCACAGCATGGAGATGTTGTGGGAGATGAAAGAAGGGAGATTTTTTTTTGATGCATGGAATGGATGCTTGGAGTAAAACTACAGTGTGTTAGCAAGGGGAAGAAGGTTTATGAGGGAACAGAAATTGTTTGATATGTGTGTAAAATCTTTTCTCTGCGTTACACATCAAACTTGTTCCTAGCATAATAATTTACTTCTGCCTTCAGGAAACAATTTTTCACCTCAGCTAGCTGTGCCTGGTGGAAAGCTTTGCTTTTGCAATGCTCTTTGTCATGTACATCAGAGTTGGAAGGAGGAGAGTGGAAATTCATAATAGTTTAAGATGCATTGGACAAATACTGTAAAATGTAGGAATCTAAGAAGATGGAACTGGAGTTTCAAGTTGTCCTTAATCACTCCTGTGTTTCCAGATGTGTTTGAGAAAAGGAGAAGGATTTAGGTATGAAGTTTGGGATGGTGGTAGAAAACTGAGGTAGCAGGTCTCCCAGGTTTTTTTGAGATTGCAGATTACTAAAGCTAACTCTCTTCATCAGTAATGTAAATTTGTAGGAATAAAATTTGGATAGGCAAAACCCCTGGAGTTTAAATTTGAGTAGTGAAATCTGCTATAGTGGAAATTAAAAAAAAAAGTATCAGTAAAAGCTAGTTGTTCTGAAAATACTTTGAATTGTCTGCAATGTAAAAATGCATCTCATTCTCTCATATAAGATGTAAAAGTGTGAACTCTCTGATTTCATTACTATTCTCTTTCTAGTCAAATAATCTTTGATCTTTCAGATTTTAAAGCGCTTTCATTCTCAAAACTGCCTTCTATGTTTCTGACTACTTGTAGCATCTTTCATCAGAAGAAAACGACCACAGTTCTTGTTACAGCCAGTCAGATAGTCAGTATGGTTCTCCTCCAAAGGGTTGGTCAGAAGAGTTGGATGAACATGGTCAAACCTTATATACCAATGACTATACTAATGAAAAGGTACTTTTTCCTTCTTCTCATCATGTGTTCTAAATCTTTTCCACTAATTCACTTCTAGAAATGAAACCTGCATTTCCAAAAGGGAAGAGCATACCTCAGCAGTATCTCCTTTTGTTTTCTTTAAATATGCATGAAGCTTCAGCAAGTGAATTGATCTTTTTTCTTATGTGTTTTTGTTATTTAGAAGAAGTTATATTTCCAGTTGAGTATCAGATTATATTAAATGAACATATCATGTATAATCTTTTTAGTTGCTGCCCTCCGCCTTTGTCTTGGTTATACTTCAGGAATGAGCTTCATACCAATAAGTTTTTCTTACTGTCTTTTAAGAGCTGCTCTTGTCTACATAGACCTTCTAGTTAAGATGTTTTTAAACTGAATGTAATGCTACTTTATCGCTCTCATAATTTCCGTTAGTAGAGATTTTTCACTACTGCTTTCAGATGCAGACAAACTTCTTAATTAAACTATAGCCATATCAGCAGATTTATGCCCTATTCTACTATCTAATTGCTACTGACAACTTACTGTGATTCTGGGCATGCCATAAAAATTTCTCCCACTTAGGATAAATTACAGTATTTGTTTATGTTTGTAAGGCAGTCCATTTTTCTAAAGTTGCATTTTTTTACTTCTAAATTGTTCACTGAATCAGTACTTTGTTTATCATATTATAGCACCACCTGTTCTCAAGTTGAATTAGGCAAGTTTTATTTGCAAGAATTTTCTAAATAGTTGGATTTTTTGCCAGTTTTGGAATTTTATCATCTTTAATCTGTTTGTGACAAACATCTGTAAAGCACATTCCTATGTTTTAGCAAATATGCAGCCTTCTTTTTTAATTGCACTAGGATTGATAAAAACCAGCCTTTCCTGCCACAAACAGTTATAGAAGGGCAATCTTGTGAAACCTGCTTGAGCCAAGAGCCTTGCTGTGAATGTTTCTGTATTTTTCTGCAATAATCTTGTTGATTTTTGCTCATGACAATTCTTTTCTTTCTGCATGACCAGTCCCAATTGTCATGGGATTGTGGGAGTTGCTTGTAGAGGTTACAGAAATTATTTTGTCTTCATGATTTCTCTAGGTGTTGCATCTTATGTTTCCATTGATGTTTTTAAAAAGTTGTTCAACAAGTGCATATATCTCTCAAATTATCAGCAATTGCTGGTTGAGCTGCTTTTTTGTAATTTTATGTATAAGATTCTGATGCAGATCTGATGGAAAAATTGTGCCTCCCTAAACTGGCAACATAATGTTGGTAAGAATGAGATATGGCATCTTAAAAAAAATCTATTTATCACAATTTCTTGTGTGATATTTCAGAACTTTTTTTCTGAGGAGTTACAGAAGAAAAAAATCAGGATGCTGAAAACTGTTGCTCTCATTGCAATCTAACCTTGGTTAGTTAATGGAGGTTGTGCATTAGACACAGCTGAAGTGGATGGCACTTAATTAAAAATTAACTTTAAATCTCAGGTCTCAGAGAATTACTGTTGTGACTGTCACTCTGATTACGTTTTCTATCATCACATTTCTTTCTGCAGTGGATAAAACACACAGATGAACAAGGTAGACCATACTACTACAGTGCTGATGGTTCCAGATCAGAGTGGGAGTTACCTAAGGTGAGTGACCTAAAAAAGAAACTTCAACACTTTGGGGCTTTCCCCTCTTCCTGAATATGTGTTCTGTCAGGCCTTTATTGTGAGGCATTAACCACCAGAGGACTCTGATGTTGCTCTTAGTTATTTATTGCATTTTTGTGGAATTTCTGATCATGAAGAGAAAAAAAAATACTCAAGGACATGAAAAATGGGTATATGTAGCTATTCAGATGTTGAAGGAGATCTGGTGTCTTTGCTGAACAGAACAAAGGTTTTATGCAGAGCTGCAGAATAGTATCTGTGATTTTGCTGTGATAAAGAAAACCTGTATGAGAAAAAGAGAAATCTTCACTGATAAACTGTAGTCTATTTTTAGTACCCTCCAAAGTGCTTATACAAACAAGTGTTGAGAAACAGAAGTTTCAGCAGAGTTTTGTTCTATCTTTGAGGATGACACAGTTTCACCAGAAGTATGTTCTGGTGTTTATTATTTTGTAGTGAAAATAGAAATTTGTAGGGAAGTGACAGATCTAGGGACACTTGGAAGTGTGAAGATGTATCTAGTACAATTTAATTCCCATATTCACTTCAAAAAACTAGGGCATTTGTCATATGGTTGTTGTTATGTATGTCTTCCCTGATATTTGTTCAATACTGCATAATAAGGTGTGACCATTAAAAAAATTGTTTCACGCAAAAGTATGTGCATAAATATATGAAAAAGCATGTTTCTCCATTATTGTTTAATCAGCACAGAAATCAGTGTCTTGAGTCACTTTCACTTAGAAAGGAGCAGCCTTAATAGGTAGTGTTTTTATAATACTCGTGAGAAAATATTTACATTTGAAATTATGAATGAAGTTATATACTAAGCTGTTTTGTTACGTCAGTAGAAGAATGTGCATTTGAATCACTGAAGAGTTGAGTTAGCATTGAAAATTCTCCTATGTTAGTCTGGTGTGTTAGATAACTTAAATTTTGTAACATGCCTCAGTGTAACAATATAATCTGTACCTATTGGTTTTAAAAGCTGTTTAGCTTCAGATTAGTTATTGGATTTATTAGAAGTCTGAAAATCTGATAGACCAGACTTTACCAGAAGCAATTATTACTTTAGTATGTATAATTGAAATAATTTTCGGAATAATGTCATGAGTACTATATTCTATGACTTCAGCTTTGCAGAAAGTTTTGACTTGGAAGAAATTGTGTTTCACAAAAATAGATTGAGTTTGGATTTGAATTAAGTAGCAAATTACCTTTAATGCAATTAGAATAAGTCACAAAGGTAATCCAGAACCATTACCTGAGGTATATTAGGAGGCATAAAGGAGTGGGTTCTAGTATTTGCTTAATAATACATGTTATTCTAGTGATTCTAAACAAAGTCTGAGTTGTTGTATTAGTAGCCACTTCCAAAATGAAACATAGCCTTATGTTAGTAATAGTTAGTAATTTGTGATCTGAAAGTGATCACATATTGCTGTTAAAAATTTTCCTTGATAATTATTTCTCATGATCTGTTTGGGCAGAATGTACTTTTTAATTCCTTCTTGAAGCTAGTAAATCTTGAATGGCAGCAAATATAAGGTTAACAGAAGAAAATGAGCAGTTGACTCTTAGATTCATGATCTGAGAGTCTCTGTGTTTCCAGAAGTCCTTGGCTTTTAACTTTAAAGTGTAGATTAGGAATAGATTAAATATTTCAACAAAAGATTTAGCTAGTTTATGTAAATATATATTTGAAGATGTTATGTGTGTAATGTGGAGATGCTTGTAATTAAGCATAACTGAAGATTAATCTCTCAAAGATCTTGCTGAAGCTGGTTCTAAAGTACTTAAAAATGAATTAGAAAGACCACTCAGACCACAAAACTGCTTTGAAGAAAAATAATATACGTTGAAAATTCTCTTGAGTAGTGAGAGAAAACCATAGAAAGATCTCAGCATTGTAACACTTGCTTAAATGAAAAGTAAGTTACTAGGAAAAATCCTACTCTTGCTCAGTTTTGGAGTTTTTTTCCAATGTGTTTAGCTCAAATATTGCCTTCCAAATCTTGTAAAATAAAGTGATGTAATAGCATGGTCATGTAATACTATTAAACCAGAAAAAGAATAGAATAGTTTTGTTAGATGGTTCTTAATAATTTGGATTTCAGTAGAACTAAAAATGGTACAGGGATTTCTGGAAATAGCACATTAGCTGAGCTAATAGTGTGACATTAAAAATCTTCAGAGTAATAGAATTAACTATAAATGTGCACATGCTTGGGAATAACACAGTGTTCTTGTACATGTGTTAAAAATTGTGAGGGTATAATACGTTGGGAAGGGAGGACAGTTACAAAACAAATTACTTTAGACAGTCTCACAGAAAGCCCTCCAGTCATGTGAATTTAAATAACATCTAGGAATAGCTGGATGCCTCTGGCTAAAAATGATGTTCCAGATGGAGTAGCTTTGACAACTGCTGAAAAGTCTATTATGGCTCATGATGAGTGTGACCCAGCTTTCTGCAGTAGAAGAGAAGAACATACTGAATTAATCTTTAAAATGTATAATAATATTTTAATCATAGTTTCTACTAGATCTTGCAGAAGACTGAGATTTCTGATCTGCAGCATTCTGCTGTATTCAGTTTTTGGTTCTTGCCAATTATTGAAAACCCCAACCAAAACAACCAAGCAACAAAAAACCCCAAGAAACAAGCAATTAAAAGTTAGATCACTATAATAAAACATGTTCATTTCCTGTGTAGTGAAAGAATACTGTCTGAATTCAGGTTAAGAAGGGCTACAACCCTATTCCAGAAACCTAGTTTTCTAATAGGAGTTTTATGACTTAAGCAGATGAGAAAGTAGTAGGGGTGAGGGGAATGAAACTCATCTCAGGAATAAGAACTCTCTAATTTCTGAAGTTTCAAAAAAAAAAGTTAACCTATGAAAATTACAAAAAAAAAAAAAAAAAACCAAACCAAAAAAAGGGTGGGAAATTTATCTTATAAATATTGAAACAAATAGCTCAGGTGAGAGTTAGAGGGGACAATCTAATAAAAAGTAGAGATTAAAAATCTCTCAGCTTTTCAAAATGCATTCCTAGGTCTACACCTGGCATAAAAGCATGATGCTTGGCCTTCCTCTGAGCAAGTTCACTGTTCCAAGAGTAGCCTTTGGAAGAAAATGTGTGTGCTATAAGCCTCTGGAGTGAAGTCAGTTTTAGTGTTAATATTTACAGACTGTGATATTGCACTTGCATGTGTTCTTCTCACAAGTACCTGCAGCATAAGCTCTCCTTGCTGTATCCACAGAGAAAGCAGTAGCTGAAGGACCTTCATTTTTGGCAGTGTTAATGGACCAGCAGTCTATTAATTCACTCTCTGCACTGCCAATGTGGGGGGTGAGCTCAGGGGCCTCAATCCTGATACTTAGTGAATGGTTTTCCTGATGGAGACCTGAAAACTGTCAGAGCATGGTAGCTGAAAAAATTACAGTTAAACAGGGTGCAGGTAATGTCAGGAACATAATGTCCAATCAAATGGAAGAAAATAAATATGAGAACATGTAAATAAAGCTTGGTTGTCTTCTGGTAAATTTGTCTTGTTCTGAGCTGTGCTGCTGGATTTGAGGTTACCCTGTGTGCTGACATTTGAGTCTATTGCAAGTCAATGCACTAGACAGTTTCATTAGCAGTAGTGACATTCTTGTCCTAAAATTTGGGATTGGCTGGTGAAAGCTGTCAGCCTCAGGATCCACCAGTTGTTAAAAAAATCCAAAACTCGAGAAAAACATACTCCTATGAGAAGGCAGTCAGGGTTTTTTCCCCTTTCTCTTTAATATATGTTCCTGCTCACAAAATCTGGTCTGATCTTCCTCATTTGTCCTGGGGTTTAGTGGCTCCTACCTCCCCCCAGCTTTTGCTTGGGCACACAGCAGGACCTGTGGCAATCAGCAAGAACTTGGGGCTGCTCATCAAAGATGAGCAGTCTTGGTGACCCTGAGGATTAAAAGGGGAGGCAATGGATGTCCAAGACAGCAAAGTGATCACAGTAGGTTATGCAGAGCTATCTTCCAGTCAGTGGTACATTTGAGCTGCAGCTGCGTGTCCCAGTGGTCTCATTCTGCCTGTGTTCTGTTCCTTCCGTGTGGCTGAGGCCTCCAACTGCTGTCACCCTGACATTCTGTGGCAGAGAATGAGGAATCTTCATTCCCTAGAGAAAGGAAGAGAATTAAATCCCCTAAAAGGACAAAAAAAAAAATCTTTATTTATTTAAGAAAAATGTGTTACTGATTTAGTTGATAAGAAAAACAAAAGCTGTAATATAGGTGTTACATCTATCACAACAACAAAGTTTATTCAAAGCCAAGGACAGTAGGCCCTCTAGAAAGTAATTTTGTTCTGAGGCAGCTTTAATTTTTTTAAAGAATATTTTCTTTTTCAGACAGTCTATTGGGACAACTGCAAATAACATATGTGAAGTGCTAAAGGGTACTAGGATAGCACAATGTTTTTGAATGTTGCTGTTTTGATCTTTGACTGCAGTAAGGTGGGGTAAAATGCTTCGCTTCAGGTCTTTATCAACTTTCATTATTTGTTGCTTCCCAGTCTTTTCTCCCTTACCCCACCCAGTTCCTTCCTCTGGTGGAAGATGTTGCTAACACAAACCAAGAAGATCTTTTTTCTGTTTCTTAAAGCTGACAGATCTGTGCCATCTCTGTAGAATGGGGACAACTGCTACAAATAACTTGGAGGTGTTACATTTGTTTCAGCCACAATTAGGCTAGGACAGAGCCTTGAGCCATGCCACGTATCAGCTTAAAATTAAATAGAAATCACTCAGCCAGTTGAGAAGGTTAGGAAATTTTATACTGAGGCAAAGAAAGCCTTTTAAGTAGCTGGAGAAGGTATCGAACAAATTCAGCAATGAAAAGAATACTGTGTGACCTAAATTTGCACCACTGGTGTCCTTGAGCTACAGCAAGAACTCTTACCAAAAAAATCCCTGTTTTGGTGTGTGCGGTAGAGAATGAACAATTTGCTCATGTGTCCCCTGTGTGAAAGGAGATGCTCCCAAGGAAATGGAGAACATGCTGGGGTGATGTGCCAGAGGAGTGGGTGTAATGGGACAAACTTGAATTTGTGGAGGATTTCCAAGGAGCAGTAGTGTGTAAATTTGGAGTCATGTTCTACATTTTAAAAAGCTTTAGAGTTAGGAAAATAACATTGCACCCTAAGCAGATGGTGTTAAGGCACGTGGTGTAGCAGGGGTTGTCCCACCAAGCAATGTGTAGTCTTGAATAGGTCAATTTTATTGTGGAGGACAGCCCTTGCCTGATCAGTCTTCAAGATCACACCAAGTCTTAGGTATAGAAACCCTGCTTATGGTTATGTAAAAACAAGATTTTGTTTGAGGGAAGGCAAGCCCAACCTAGTTTCTGGTAAACAATGGTAAGTACTGCAAATGCAGGAGGAGAGAGAGCAGCTTCTCTGCAGGTAGGAGTCCTGTAGAGCATCAGAAAGGGAACCGGACCTGAAGCTGCTCTGCAAGGCTTTTTGAACTGAGGTTGGGTGGGGGCAGAGCTAAGAGTAGCAGGGTGGTATCATCCAACCAGGCAAGCCTTCCAGCTCTAGCCACCTCTCCCTGGCCAGTGGACTCTGCCTGGTGTAGAGAATGGTGAGTTCTTCTGGACAATGCGGAGTAGAAGATGGTGTCTCTGTCTCCCTCTGATTCTCTTTGGACATCACAGACCGATTCATTATTTTAAAAGTGGAGACTTGTCTTGAGCCCAGAAACACAAAACTTTTTATTTCCACATCACCCTTCCGCCTCAGTGTGCTTTATTATTTATAATGAATAAAACAAACAAAAAACCTTATAGACATCTGAGAAAAAAAGATTTAGTTGAAGTTTCTATTGTGAGAAAATGGGGCAGAAATGTCAAATGTTCCCTTTAAAGACTTGTCAGTTTACTAACACTGTTTGTATCACCAATGCAAATTATTTAAGCTGCTAAGATGCATAGAGCTCAGTGTTCCTGAGTTGTTAGCAGTGCTTTGTTAATGAGCTCCATATACTGTTGCTTTGCTTTCCTGTTAAATATGTTTAGTAAAACTTGACTTTCATCTTACAGTTCCTTTCTCCTTCAAGGTGGGGTTGTCTGTTAGAAAAGTTAACTCTTGATGGCTTGTGGTAGTCTCAAAGGCACCTTTTAAATATACATCACCTGTGCCCATATCCTAACTTTCAAAATGTACTTAAATTCAAGATAAATTACTTCAAAATACAAATGTGTTTATTCAATTCCTTGAGTTACTCAAAGGGAAAGTGCATGGAAGAGTTCATAAATAATGTATGTCAGTGTCAGTAATGTGTAAATCTATTTCTGAAATAAACAGTTCTGTTTCATAGCAAGAAATGTGTTGGAATTGCCCACCTAAATGGGCCAGAGCTGCTTGCAAGGAATGATGTTTGTTGCAGCCTTTGTGATTTAGACGTAGTTTTGCTGGAAATTGTTTAGATTTTAGTTTTAGTGCTGGCAGGCAATTTTGCTGCACGTTGCTCAGCATGCTGCCATGGTTTGGGTTGCAGGAGCACTGGTAGAGTGGGTATTTCCTTAAATAGAAAGCAAGCCAGTACTAGGGTCCGTTCAGCATGTACCATGGCTCAGCTTTTGATTTAACAAGAAGGCAAACTGAGAGTTGCTTAAACCTCACCATTGTAGGGGCGCAGTTGTCATGTGAGTGGAAATGTGCTGAAGCCAGTACAAAGGCAGGCTCAGAAGTGACTTTCTGCAGTGACAGCTGATATGTTTCTGTCTGTACATAAACTACGGAATTTTATTCTCAGTACTGCAACATCCATTTACTTGGGAGTGTTTTACTAGTTTTGTGCATATTAAAATAATGTAACAAAACGCTAAAGTTATTTAGCTTTTAAGCATCTGTTGACTTATTGGAGCATTAACTCTGTTCATAGTAAGATACAAAGCTAACTCAAGCATTGTGAGTGCTATAGCAGTAGCAATGCTGGTTCTTTATTTGGTTAATAAATATAACTGTATTATGCAATTTTGGTTAGATTTCGTGTTTATGTTGTTTAAGTTAAACCTTGCTTTGTTGGTATGTGCATGTGTAGGTTATTCTGTGTTTGAACAGTTTGAACACCTGAGGCTCTGAGCTTATAGCAGGAATCAGTAGAAAAACTGTAGAAATTGGTGTCCTTGCAAAGATTATTGCTTTAGCCTTCTCAGGTAAAAGGGGCACTTCACTTTTCTTTATTTCCCACCTAGTGGATTCTAGTGCTTTATGTGACTCCACAAATACTGCCTTAAGTCTTTTTCTATGTGCAGATTTAGTCTTTTGATACTAAGAAGAATGAGATTTTAAAAAATTTCTTAAAACCTCCATACACTGATGTTGTCTTTTCTTGTTTGTGTTTTCAGTATAGCACTTTGTCTGAAATATTTTTGGAAATTTTTATAATGTACTGATTGTGATGATGTAAAATGGCAACACTGTTAATGAAAAATATGCTTCAATTGTGAGATCTAGTTAAATGCTGTCTCCTTCTCATGACCCTCACATTTTTTCAGTGAGTTTGCATGCTCTTGAGTTACTAGAAAACCTGTGTTATGATAAATATGGTCTCTCCTTGGTTGTTACAGCTCTGCTAAGTCTTAAAATTACTTCCTGCTGAGTATTTATCTTCCAGGCTTATGGAACGTGTACATTTGTATGTGGTATGTACATTCCACACTAGCAAATTATTTTATAAGCAATTTGATGTGTTTATTCTGAAAAAGCAAGTCCTCACCCTCGTGGTCTCCTCTCCTAGGCATCCCAAATCTTTGGGTCAAAGATACCAGGCAATCATAACAATCTAAATATCTTACTGCAGGATAATAGATCTTCTTACACAAGAGCTGGTCAGGGGCTGTAGTATTGTCAGTGCAATATGAAGAGTGAATGTTCAAATCTTGTATTTCCTGTAATTCCTTGGTGGTTCTCAATACCCTGTTGGTTTGCAAAGTCAGCAGTATCTGCTGCAGAAGAAATCAAACATCTCTCTGCCAATTGAGACGCCAGTCTTAGTTACTTCTTCAGAGAGGACTACAGGAGGAAGGACAATTCTGAAGACTAAATGCAAAATAAAACCAAGACTGTTTTCACACCCTTGGATGGTGACATCAGAAGTTTGAAAGTTTTGCACTATTCAGGCATATGAGTGGTATGTCCAGGTCCTGTTTGCATGAATTAGATTCTACTTACAATTTTATTTTTCCTTTCTTTAGTATAATGCTTCACCACAGCAGCAGAGAGATATAATAAAGAGTAGAAGTCTGGACAGGAGGCTACAGGAACCAATAGTTTTAACAAAATGGAGGCACAGCACAATTGTGCTGGACACCAATGACAAGGTAGGAGCAAGTTATCAGCATGCTGAAATGCCACTTGTTTCTGATGTGTGACAAATGTAAAGTACTAGAAGTGACTATGCCTGAATTTCTGAAATTTCATTTTTCTTTGGTCTCTTGTATCATTGTGTGCAACATGCAGCAAAACCAAGGGCTTTTCAGTAACTTCACTACTGTTACTTTGTGTTGTAGCTCTTTTCTTGTCCTTGAAGTGTTTTAACTAGTGTTAGTTCAGGGGAAAAGCTGTGCATGGTTACAACAGGGTTGTAATATTGTTTTTGAAGGGCAGAGAACAGTACTGAAAGTACTGAAACACTTGGCTTTGACCCTCTCCAGAGCTGAGCTGGTCTTTAAGTCTGAAAACATGCTGTGGGTCAGTAACAACAAAAGCTGTTTTCTGCCCATTCTTGGGGCATGTTCTTGATAGTCTTTTTGGGCTGTACAATAACAGATGCTGTTTAGGCAGGCAAGGAGACAGGACCTCTCCCTTGCTCTCCCTCTGCTTTGACCTTTTTCCTAGCCATTTCTGCTTATGCTGGGCTGTTCTGCCTGTGGGTGAGGGGAGCTGATGTGAGCTGAGCAGGGAGGAACTGAAACAGGTGCTGTGCGATGGTGACATGCCAACTTCTGTAACTTTGCTGCAGTCCATCCCAAGATTCATGGAAAATAAAATAACTCGATAGTGCTGAAATCTTAGCACAGACTTCTCAGAATGAAATACCAAGAAATGGCATTGTAAGGTCCCTTTTCCTAAAATTATGAGGAAAAAATTAAATGAATGCAGATCTGAAAATGTAAGGACAATCCTATGAGTGGCCTTGTGTGATCACAGATGTCAAAACCAAACTTGAATGGACAAAACACAGTAGTCGTAATGACAATGGATCTGCTGCCCAGAACATTACTTGCTCGACCTGTTGTTTCTATTTTAATGGATGTGCTTTCCATGAGTTGACTTAGCTCTTTAGGACAGGATGTATTGGATTTGATGTTGAGCTTTGGAGTTGTCAGTTTGAGATATATCATGTGTGGTGCTGAGGAGGCAGTGGGCCGTGCTTGGCTGGAGACTTTGCACCTCTCGGCATTAATTCATCTTGAGTGATTCTGAGATCCCACTGCTGCTCCTTTCCCCTCCCTCCTTCTCTTCCTCTGCCTCATGCATCCTTCTGTACTCAGTGTGTTGTGGCACTCCATGAGACACAGCCTAGATGGAGCCCTGATAAATCAAAAGTGAGTGGACACTTCTAGCCTCATGTGCAGCTTATGCTTCACAGGTATGAACAGTTTCGTTGGAGATAGCTTGAAGTTCTGGCTTCGCTTTTAAAGGAAGACTTAACTTTTTATTTTTGGCATAAGATGTGGTGCTCTTTTGGAAGAAACTTCATAGTGCTGCACTGAAGGAAGAAGCTTTTGTAAAACACTGAATAAGTGAAGCTGTTTACATTTCTTCAAGGCTCAGTGTTCATGTATTGAGAACTTAAACCTAGTGAAGCAAACGTGAAAATGCACAAATTTTATGGGTAATAACCAAAAGAAACTATTTCAGCTGCATTTGTGAAGTCCTAAGTCAGCAGCCTAAAGTTCCTTTAACAGTTTCCAAACATGTAGGCAGCATGTGGTTTTTACTGGTAAGGAGAAAATAGTTTATATGAGGAACAACATTAATGCTTTGAGAAAATTTAAAATGTGTAATGGAGCAATAAACTAATGTTTTATGGAAAGACAAATAATTTTTAGTGCATTAATGTAACTGTTTTATTACCAGTAGCAGGCACACTGTTAATATTCTGCTTTAAATTAGTATGTGGAAGGGGAATGTTTCATTACCACAAATACTGGATTTCTTTTTCCAGAGTTGCTTTTGCTATATGAAAGCTATCTTAAATTCAGAATGAAATAGAAAGGAAAGCAAGTGGTATTTGTCTGGATGGGCATGTGAACGCCAAGCTTTCTTTTTAGCTGTCTCCTAGGGAAGTTGTCTTCTGTTTATGTTCCTTATTTGTTTTTTTCCTGGAAAAACAACGGAACTCAATTGTATGAAAATAGGGCAGTCAAAAGAGTACTTGAAATGTGTCAGAGTGAAAGTATGAGTTGCCATGGCTCATGAGAATTTGATGGTACCAAACATTCTGGTTAACAGTTTATTGGCTGTGGCACGTATGTGGATATAGCCATCAGCTAAAAAATTTGATAAGCATAGGAAAAAATACCTTCCTGGGAGGGACAGTTGATTTTCTTAATTTGAACTTTTTTTTTTCTTTGCAGACATCCAAAAATATGGAACATTTAGGCTGTTCTATTAGGAGCATTAAAGTTCTCTGTTATTATGCTACTAAAAGAACTAGTGGGCCACTTCTCTAGATAGATTTGCAAGTAAATTTTAAAACACAAGTCTGCAGAGTGCTATGTAATGCTGCAAAAGCAAACTGAGTTTAGGAGAGCTATCAAGGGATTTAAAAAGAGAGAGGGGGAGAAATGTGTTAACAGTAACAGAGAACAAGTGATGTTTTTCTTCCATTTGAAATTCTTTACCAGATTTTCAAGCAGTGTGTTTGTGCAAGGCAATCATTACTTCAGAGGAAACGCACATGTTTTTTTGGTTTTTGTTGTTTTGGTTTTTTTTTCCTCTAGATGGGCAGTTTTTCTAGTTTGCAGAGAATTAATATTTTGGTCTGTAGTTAATAGTTCAAAACAAAACCACAAATCTCTAGAGATTTTCAGTATTTGATTATAAGGAGATTAATGATCATGACTCACAAAAATTAATAAAGTTGGTATGTGTTTTTCTAGATATATAGTTTTTTATGCTAATCTTGTATTGATAACCACACAGATTCTTTAAAATCTTAGTATTATCTTATCTTATAATAAGCCATTATTTTAAATATACATCAAGTAGCAATGTCATACAAAAAACCTACCCCTTTATAAGGATGAAGGCTTTGCTTGATGCTGATGCAGCATGTATTAACATCTTTTTTTCAAATTAACCCAGTTTGAGTGTTGTCTGTAAGAACAGTTTAGTAAGCAAGTTTAGAATGTAACTATCTGAGAATATTATGAATGCTTAAAAGAAGTACTTTTCTAATCTATGAGTATGTAAAAAGAAAGAGAGACAGAAAGCATCTTCAGGTTAAAAAAAATAATAGTTGTATGAAATAAGAGTATCTGTTGACATTGACTATTTGAATTTTATAGGAATCATCAACTGCTTCTAAGGCCAGTTTCCCTGAAAATGAATCATCTCCTTCTTCACCAAAGCATCAAGCCACAGTCAGTATGCAAAGTGTTTAAATAGATAAGTAGATGTTGTAGAAACTGAGCTATTAATGATTAGAGAATTGAGCCTTCTTGTTCTTGGGAAAAATAATGGGATAAAACTGTTTGAAGGCTTTGCATTTTAAAAGGAATACATTACATCCAACTCTGCTTTCAGAGAAAACATGTGAATGTCTTCTCTGGTTTAAATGGTTTAATGGTTTAAGTGCAATTTAGTGATAGTAAATTAAGTTAAAAATTCACTGTGGCCAAATTGTGCCAAATTACGTAGAACTCAGTTTGCTTCCTCCAAGTCACATCTTATGGAGCATCTTGAAAGGTAAAAACAGAAACAAATTCCCCCTCTTCACAGAATCCCTCACTGTTAGTAGTCACTAATTGTAGCATTTAATATCTCTAATTTTGGCCTGTGTTTCAGTCTTCCTAAAGAGACATAGGGGACCTGGCATAAATAAACTATGTAGTTTTGATTTAGTAGAATAACTTCTGTGAGAAAAACCTAAGCCTGCTAAACAGCTTTTTTAAATTTCAGTTTATATTTTAAATGTGATCATCCCTTTTTAAACAGTGAGAAACGTATAAAAAACTTAATTTTTAATTTTTTTTTTTTTTTTTTTAAATTTTGGGACTGTACTACAGTAGCATTGAAATAAGTAATTTGGTCAGTTTTACCAGCCCCTTTAGCAGTACTTCAAAGCATTAAAGGCACAACTTTTGTTTCTTTCTTACTCTGCATGCAGGGGAATATTTCTCTGGCTTAGTCATGATAATCCATTCTTACAATACTTCAAGCAGTTTTTCACAATCAAATAAACATTGTTTATTAAGCAAGCATAGCTGATAGCCTTACACAAAAGCAATTACTGCTGCATGTGACTAATTTCTTTAAATATGGCTCAGATCCTGAGTTTTTAAATTGTGTTTTGCTCAAGAGCTCACTCCTGATTCAGATAATAGAAAAAACATGTGTATTTTCTTTAGTTGTTCCCTGGGATTTAAATATTCCAAAGGAAGCTGGTGAATTTTTGAGAATTTTGATCCTTAACCTGCTTTCCTCTTCTTTTTCCCATTTCCATTAATTTTCCCGTTAGTACCCCCTAGTGTTGCTGCTGAGTAGGGCAGTATGATACTTTCTCTGAATAATTCTCTGGAACATCCCCACTGGTTCCACCGTGAGTAATTGATTAAAACCATGATTTATTTTGGGAGGTGAGCACAGGTTGCTCAGTCACTGTGAAAGTTGGTGACAGGCTGTTCTGCTTGTTAAATGCCAAAGGTTGGTTAAAAGGGTGCAATTCATGGAACTGTTGGTCCATGGTCCACATGGATCACAAATAGAGTAGTCTAAAGAATGGGGAAATTCATTTGTTTGGCCTTTTGGAGAGTGGATACCAGTTTTGGAAAATAATGCATCTGTCATTGGGTTGTTAAAGCATTTCAGCCCAGTGAAGATATTGAGTAAGAGCAGCAGTTACCATTGGACTGAAGTAACATCTGATTCACCAGCTAAATATTTTTGTCCTTGATAATGTGTCTTTTCTGTATTTTATGTGCTGGGCTTGCAACATGTAAGTAGATCTTTTAAGGTCCATGAAAAACAAATCTGTCTCTCTGACAAGAGTGTTGTCCATGGTATCCCAGCAAAAAATACTTTCTTCAAAATTGTATTGTGCAATTATGGTCCATTTAAATTTGAGATTTAGAGAAAAATTCTGAAGAGAATTTTTCTTCTGTTTTCATTGGATCTAGAATTGAGGTCATTTTTTTAAATGATAAAACTAATTTGGATGCATTCCCTAGTTGATTGTTTCAACTAATAACTTGTTTCATATATTAGGAACTGTTAGAAACCGTTACTGAAAGGAATTGATACAAAAAAATTTAGTGTTCTTTTAGCACCACTGGCTGGTAGGACAAGGCTGGGGTGTCAGAAGAAAATGGTAAATTTGATACCTCATCTTAAGATGATGGTTTAAGTGAATCTTTTTATCCTAGAATGCTTTTTTGAACATTCTTTCATTTTATTATTTTTACATAGAAAGTAGAAATATTCAGTCCAGATATTTGAAACTTGGAAACAGCTTTCTTGTTCAGCAGTTCTTTTCCCACCAATTACTGACTGGTCTTCGAATTTTTTTGTAGGCATGCTAATTTAGATGGTTTTCATCAACAAGACATAACTAAGTAGTTTAAAATGCTACTATTTTCCACGGGGATGGGAAAAAAAATAGGACATCAAAGAAATGCTTCACTCTTCTGTTTTTAACATGAATATGTTAATTTTTATGCACTTCAACCATGTTTTATTTAAAATAAAATTATATTAAAATTCATAGGAATAATTTGTATGGGAATTTAGGCTGGTTTTTTGTCAGCAACCTTCTTTTTTAGTAAAGGACTACTATGCTATTATACAAATCATTATAAATTTGCAATCATAATTTTTACTGTCTACTATCACAAATTATTTAATTTGGCTTGTCCAAAGAACCTTGGTCTTGATGAAGGAAAGCTTTTTTTACTCTCTGAATGGTAAATAAGTACTTTCCTAGAGGAATTTTGATTTTTCTGATCTCTGAATACTTAAATATGCTTGAAGACACAACATGAGCAAAGATGGCTCATTGCCCGAAATGGATTATTTGGGGGATTGAATTCTGTGATATGATGTTAATAGAAGCCAATTTTCTTTTATATTTCTTATGTCTTACAGGGTCAAGAAAAGTATGGGTTATTAAATGTGACAAAAATTACAGAAAATGGGAAGAAAGTTCGGTAAGTCTTGGACTTGAAAAGTGCATGTGCTTAGGGTTTATGAAAGGTCTTTTGTATTAGGACAGCATACTGGGGTTTGCAACTTCTTACTTTTTGTCTGAATTTGCCTTAGAGGTTTTCCTGTATGACACAGCTTGACCTTATCCCATGTGTTTGTCACAGTGAGCTGAAGATAATGGACTGCAGAGATACAGAGGCTCATGTATCAGGGCTTCACACAGGCCAGCAATTTCATGAAGGTGTATTGATGACAGCTTTTTAAAACGGGATTGATTGATTGATTTACTTAAGAGGAAGTCTGTATAGGTCATAGTGTGTCTTATTCCTTGGATAAAATCGATATAAGAGGAGCTTTCAGACTTTCATTAGCTGTCCTTTAACTTCCAAGGAGTGTACATACATGTGCTCCCTAATTCTTCCTTCCCTCTGCTTCTGAAGGGTTTGGAGCAATGCATTGCCCAACATCAGTCTCCTGTAGGTGATGAGTGACCTCATTTCTAACTTTTCTCTGTGTCCCAGGCAACAGTTTGCACTATAAATCATAATGTGTACAGGTCATGCTGTCTAACTTCATTTCTGATGTTTTGCAAAGAATCAATGGCAAATACTGCAGAAATGTGACACATCCTCAGAGCTAATTTAGAGTTGCTTCTTGCCTTCCCCTCCCACCTTTTTTTTTGGTTTTTGGTTAGTTTAATCTTTAAGATCTAATAGTGTGTAATATCTAGTTCAGTGTTTCACAGACTTATGATACATGAAGCATGCTTGTCCTGAGGATTAAATAGCCAACACCTAGCTGTTATTGTAGACCCACCCTGACCTAGTCCAGTGCAGCTGGGCAGCACATCTGACCGCCAGTTTGGTTCCTCAGAGCTGCTTCTAAGAGTTTGGTAGGGCTGGGTAGACAGTAGCTTGTGTAAGCTGCTGCTGGTATAACGTCCTGTTGTAATTTACATTGCATCTGCTGGAATCATTGATCTGGATTGTTGCACTGCTGAACAGAAAGATGCAACATGGCTATCCTGTCACTTTGAGAGCTGTTTAGTAATAATTCATGTTGGGCAAAGGGAATAGATATGCAGAGCTTGTCAGGATTTTTTTTTTTAAATAACCTCAGGAGGATGGGTCTGCTGGCATAAAATCAAATAGACAACTGAAACAACTTGTTCTTTCTCTTAATTTTTTAGATGTGTAGAAAATACTTTATTTCCAATATAAATGGGCTTATTACATAAACATGGGACAGTTGCATCTCAGACCAATGAATTTCAGAATTATGCAGTTGTTTGGCATGATCTGTTAAGTACACAGTGAGCTGAGCGTTCCAGATAGCCCCTTTGAAATTATAATTGCATGGTGTTTCTCTTGGTGAACTGCTTCTACTACTAATTAGCTTTGTTTGATTTAGACTTTGATGGTCAGGCTGGGATTGTTAACATATGTTCCCTTCTACAAATATGATAGGAATTAAGACTTACTGATGCCACTAATGACTGTATATGTGCTTAACTATATTAACATACAGGTCAGCTGAGCAACAATGATCGATGGTTTAAATATCTGCTTTCAGAGTCAATTTATTTTATGTTTGTTTACAATTATTTACAGAAAGAATTGGATGTCATCATGGGCAGTGTTGCAAGGGTCATCACTGCTGTTCACTAAAACCCAAGGAAGTGGAACTGGCTGGGTAAGCCCAGGAACAACCCCCAGGCTCATTGAAGTGTTAGTCATGTAAAGCACAATAAACTAAAGCCCTTTTATTTGCAGGGCCTAAATACCTGTATATATACCTAATATAGAAAGAAATACCTGTGTATAAGTTGGCAAGAAAATAGTTTAATGTAACAATTACGATGTTGCATAAGAAGAAAACCAATTGTATGTATGTATGTATGTATGTTTGACAAGCAAGAAACTGGTAACATTCAGGTGCTCCTTAGGCTTGAAGTTATTTCTCCAGGCCAAATACTTTTGTGTTCTTTACTGATGTGTTTGTCTAAAAAGTTCTTGTGTTTTACCATTCTTAGATATTTTTCATAAACTCCAGGTAATTTTGAATGTGATACATGTAATAAAGAAAATAGTCTGACACATGGCTTCTTGCATTAGCCTATTTGAGCAATGCAGTGTTGTTCTCTTATGATTTAGTCTGTCTTGCTGGATTCCATATTTTTAGTTCTTCATAGTGCATGACAAGCACTTGTACTCATTTTGTTGTCTGATGAAGACCAAAAGAGAAAGATCACACTGAAGATGATGATTATTCAATTTTTATCACCTCTAGTATAATAGCACTATCATTAAATTTGCTCTATCCAGCTCCATTTCTGCATTCAGACTCTTTATCTATGGCTTACATAGTTTCTTTGGGAGGTCTGACATTAAACTGTGTGGATCTCCTGTAATAACTAAAGAAAGGCAGAGCCACTGTTCGTTATTTCCATGTATTGTCATGCAAATTCCAGCAAAATTGCCTCTTGCAGATCTGTGCTATCTTGCTTTGCTTTACTGATCTTTCTACTTGGCTCACTTTCTGCTGCTGGGCTTCATCATGGATAGTGAATTGAAATTGACAATTCCTTTCTGTAGTATTGAGGTTTTTTCAGACCTGTAAATATATTTTTCCCCCTTCTGTAGAAAGGGTGGTTGGAAAAAATTAAATGAGGATGGATAAATAAAGTTTGAAGTAGAAGAGAATTAAAAAGGTAAAGTTGGGCAAGATGGTCAAGCAGAGGGAAAAGAAAGGAAGGAAAAACAATAAAGATGAAAAGTGTGAAGGAAGGTAAATTCTACTGTATGGCAGAAAATGGATTTTGGTGACTTTTGTGGTTGACTTTTGCAGCCAAGGATCCAAAAAATATTTTAGTTTTACAGATATTTATGTGCATGTTGCAAAGTAGAAGTTTTGCCTAGGTAACTAGTCAAGTTCAATATAAAATCTCGATTACAGCTACTAACACTCTTAATTCAGGTGTGGCTGTAGATCCATTTTTCAGCTGTATGTTGGTATCATTAAAGCATACAATGCTAAACAGTTCATGAATATATGATAATGTTATAAATGATGTGTGCCCAAATTAATTATCCGTAAAAGATAAGCAATAAGCAGAGTCGCATGATTCATGGGCACTAGTGTAAGTCATGTTATTCCAGATAGAATAATTTAAAAATAAATAAAAATCTTAACAAATAAATTTAAAAATAAAAATGTAATAAATTCTTTTGATAATTTAAGTGGAGCAGAAGTCCCATAGAATATTTCTGTGAGACACTATCAATTGTTTGTACTGTTAAACACTAGAGTAGGGTCAGCAAAATAAATATCAACAGTACAAGCAGAGTAAAATGAAGCTGGAAATGTTAAGCGAGAATCTCTTTCAAGGACTTAATGTTTTTTACACCTGCATTATCATAGCTGACTTTGTAGATATGTAATTAAATGTTCAGCACACACTCTTCTTGGTTTCCAGGATTTTTTTTTTAGGTATTCAAAATTCCACCTCACCTCTCAAACTTTGTTCTGTGTCCACATTTTAATGAGGTGACGTCAAGTCTTAACAGTTTGACATACAATAAGAATTACATTTCCTCTTCATCTTACGAGAAGAATATTTAGCATTCGTCTAGTGATTGATATAACCATATCTTCTTTTTTTGTGCATTGTTTTTTGACTTCATCACTTTTCTTCCTTTTTCTCATCAAGTCATTTTGCCAAGGGGGCTCAATTCCTGAGCTCTTGCTCTCGCTGCTTTCTTCTTGGAAAAATGCTCTCAGTCATCGACCTGCTGTCACCTATGTAAACTCTGCCCAAGTTTCAGCTATCACTGTATGTTTTCTTGTTGCATGCCTCTTGTCACTGTAAGGCTGTTTGCCACTAATCCCGACAGTAAACTTGAATTTTCTCAAGATTTAATTTTGACACTTCATATAACAGCTCATGTATCTTGTTTGCTGTTTTTGAAAGTCATCCAAGGTGCAAATTAACGCAAGTTTATTGCAATAATCTGTAATTGTTCCACTGGAACAAAGTAGAAAGCATATCTGGTTCATTGGTGCTAGAATTATAATCCCAAATTTGCTTACTATTTGAACCACTAGTGCCTTAACTAATAAGCAGCATGAATACTGAGTTTTTTAACAGGTATTTTGTCTGATTCTTTCTAACACAACTAATTTATATATTTATATAATATGTATCTTTTTATGATGCTTGTGATACTTTGATACAATGATGTACATGTTGTTTGATCATTCTAGTTGTAATCGGACTATCCAAAAATGTAAGTGTTATGCATGAAGAGGTGAAAGGAAAAGAGCACAAGGATGTTCTGACTATATTCCACATACAGAAAGTTGATGTAAATTTGCAGGATTTTTATATGTAATTTAAGCATATGTAGTTATATTTTGAAAATGCCAAGCATAGAAGAGCTGGCTATTGAAAATTCATAAATTACCTTGTGTTAAAAATGATGCAACTGTCTTTTTCCTGTTTGTGAAACTAATTGCTCTATATGTGGAAGCCTGGAACAGATAATTTGTGAACAATTTGGTAACCCTGTAAAAGGCTATTTTTTATAGTAGATTTGGAGATCTACTATAAAAAAGACATCTGCTATAAAACGAGATCTGGATTTTTTAAAAAAATTTTTTCACTCAGTTTTTGGTGTAAATGAGATGTATTAGCTATTGTCAAAGTGACAGAGCTTCATAAAGCAAAGAAAATGGCAACTGCCTAGAAGGATTCATCTGTCGGCTTTCTGTAATAGGCACATGTCCTCAGTGACAAGTACAGAAGTGGCAAACCAAGCCTGTAAACTTCCCAAACAGCAAGGAAATAGATGCTCTTCAAGATTCATCTGAGCAAACTCTTGTTTATGTTACACAACTGTGATTTTAGCCAGGGATTTATGTGTACATTACTACAGTTCCTCAGTATTGCACTGCTGATTATACAGGAGCTCAGATGCTTTTGTGAAAACTTTCTGGAATGCAAATGCTCCTATCACTCTGGTTTAAAAACAATCTATCATTTTGCTGTGACGATAAAGAATTCTTTTCTTCTTCTTCTTTTCTTTTTTTTTTTGTGCTTAAGCTGTAGTTTTGAAACTCCCCTGTCAACCAAAAAAGTGCATCTGTCTCCACAGCTTTCTTTCCACAGTCCATCCATGGATGGGGAGGACTTAAAATGTCCTACCCAACTCTAATTAGAAACAGAATTCCAAGAATGCCAGGTGTCATTTGTACCCACAGTTTTCCCATAAATGACTTCACTTCTGTTTCCAAAGAATGCTAGAATGTGTCACAGCACAAACTGTGTGGTCTGTCCCTGTGCAGACTTCCAGGACTAGGAGAAAATCCTGAAAAGATTGAAAAGGCTATATATTTATTGATGTCAGTACAAATCTTCAAGGCTGTCCTTAAGATGCACAGCATCTACTCTATCTAAAGCAAAGAAAACTCTATTCTTTCCAAAAGGTTACCTCTCCCATACAACCAGCATCAGTACAGCCCATGACTATGTTTTTTGTCTAAAAAAGCTGTCAGAAGTGACTGTAGGACAGCTTCATATCTAGGACAGCTGGCAGCACCTTGTATAGACCTCTCCCTCTTTCTGTCTTGCACTGCTGCCCTTTCCAAAATTCCCAGATAATTCAAAAGAGAAATCCAGTAAGAGTAAGGATCTCAGTAAGAGCTGGATTTCTTCTGACTGGTGCTGACTAGGTAGCACTCTGTTTTGAGAAAGCAGACTTAATGTCTGTGTGGCAGCAGATGCAAAAGGAGAGGCTTTGGTTTTTTTTCCCTCTGTCAGCAGAACCTGCTGGCTTCAGGAGGGTTCAGTTGCCTTCAGTTGCCAACCTTTGTGTACAGGTTGTGTGTGCAGCACTTGCCCCTGAAAGCTTTAAGGAGGGAAATGGCTGCTGATATCTCATTTTCATAGACCTAGGAGCAGAAAAGAACCTTGACAGGAAAGCTCACAGGCGAGCCTGCATGGTAAACTTAAAATGTCCTTGAATAAAAAGGTTGTGACGAATATGTAATGTGTTGGTATTTAAGAAGAGCTTTGCAGGGTAGCTGGATTATTTCCCTGGGTTTCCCCATCCTAGGATCTCACACAGCAGTCTGGCCACCATTTGAGTGAAGGAGTGGTAAAAGACTTTTTTTTCCCTTTTGGCTTTAGTTTTTGCTTTCTTCTGTGTTTATCTGAAATGCTGAGGGGAGTCAGGCCAAAAATATGGGTAGAGTGTAAAGCTGTAGGTGGTACTGCTGTAATCTGTAAGGTGTGGATTCAGCAAGCTAGTGTAGTGGAGGGCTTTTCTTTTGGTCAAAACAGCACTGACAGGTAACAGATTTTTCTTGTTATGTATTGATGTCACCTGTAGCAAGTCCTGTCCTGTGATTCTCAGCATCATGGCTGTGGTTTTAAATAATCCCTCCCCTGCCCTCAGTCCTGTAGAGGACTTTGGCACTAGTTTCTGTTCTCTTCAGTGCCAAACTCTATAAATTGATTTAGTTTTTTTTCCAACACGCAGCAAGATTGATCTAGACTGCCAGGAAGTACGTGTCTGGGACACTTTGGATGTGTGTGCAGCAGTTATGTGACTTTCTCTTGAATGGGCAGCTGCTGCAAGAGCCAGAATAGCCCAGAGACTGTTCCTGTGGACTCTGCTGCTGAGCTGGGCTTCTCTCAAAAACTCTACTATAATTAATAAAAAATGTTCTTGGGTGAGGGATCTGAGAATTAAGTTAGAAAGCAGAAGGTGGTGGGGATTTTTTTCCCAAGTGCTAATTGGCATAGGGTAAATTAGAAGTACAGCCCTATTCTGATATTTCATGGGTAAAATAAAGAAGTTAAGATGCTGCTTTCCATTGAACACTTCATTGCCCTTAGGACTCTAGGCGTGGAGATCTTCCAGTGGTAAACAGCCTTTCTGAAACACAATTAGCATTAATTAACATCCATGCTGGGAGTTTAATCAGAAGCAGCAGATTAGTCCTGTTTTCTGAACTGTCTTTTCTCCCCTTGGATATGGCTGTTCTTGTACAGGCTGGAAACTTGTGTTTGCAGCAAGGAGCTTGTCCTGGGGCTTAGGTCCCCCAGAGCTGTCACAGGAACAGCATTCACACATCAAAGACTTAGTGAAGAAATAAGAAAAGAGGAGGGGAGCAGATGCTACAAGCTTTCCCTGGAACTACAGCATGAAATTTCTGTGCTATAGCTGAGTGACTTCCAGCTTTCCCTGTTCCATATTTTACTTGTGTCACTCGCAATTAGAGCTTTTTGTTTGTGTGGGCCACTGAATTGGTTTCCATGAGGAATTACATTTCAAAGCTGTGTGGTGTATGTTGCAATCATAGTAAAAGTACTTTATTTAAAAAAAATCTGATACCTAGTATGAATGTGAAAGCATGAGGTAAAAATAGCCCCCTCTTGCTTTCCTCTGAATTGTTTGAAGGGCTACTTGTGGGTTAAATGTTTAGGGGTATTTTTTTTTACTCATCATTTTGTTTATTTGCTGTTTGTTTAGTAGACAGACAGTGAGTTCTGTTTACTTGGTAGGACACACTCCAACATTGCAATAGAAGCACTACAGAAAAGAATAAAAGCATTGGGGGAGGGGTAAATGTTTTTAGAAGATTATAAATAGGTGAATGAGAATGCTCTTTCAGTGTAGAGGGATGTGATTCCTGTCCAGCAAACCTACTGTTTATGGTTTGATTTTTGGTTTTATATACAACCACTGATTAAGTGGCAGAATGTTTGGGGATTTTTGTTCAGTTACTTATTAGCTGGTTTTGTTTAAAGCTTGGGACTATCCTGACTAAAACCAAGCTACAATCAAATGTAGTATGGATTTCTACTGCTTGTGATAGGGAAAAAACTCTGCTAGAATCTGATTGGCATTTAAATTTACAAAATTTTGAGGGCTTTAAGCTGAGCAGCTTGTAATAGACATACTGAAAGGTGGTTTGTTTTTTGTTTTCCTGGTGTCATGCCTGTTGATTGGTGGAAAAGTACTGTATCTAGTTTAAGTTGTATAGACTGTAAATAATACATGTTATACTTAAAAGATTGCAAGACTGTAAAGAATTTCTTCAGGTTTAATTTTATCATCATTGTTCCTATTTTTTTCCAGAAATTTGGTGTCAATCAGTCTAAGCCAGAATTTACAGTGGATCTCAAAGGGGCATTGATTGATTGGGCCTCCAAGGACAAATCCAGCAAAAAGAATGTTATTGAGGTAGATTTTTTTATTTAAATGCAGAATTATATACACTTCAATTACTGACATAAGACATTTTCTTTAAACTTAGGATCAAAAACTCATAAAACTGAGTTTTATCCACTTCTACCTGCTTAATATAGCTGCTATCTTAGTACCTGCAAGAAATGTCCATTTTTAATATGTCTGTATGGGATATGCTTTTCAATTTTAAGCAGACTGTTAATGGCTGTTCTCACTGGTGAATGTTCTTGAGTGGCTGTTTATTAGCTTGCAATTTTGCCAGCAAGAAGTTTGATTTGATTTAGGTAATTTTACTTTTGAACTGTAGCATGTTTATCAATTCTGATGATATCTGTTTCTTTTTCTTTAAAGCTAAAAACTCGCCAAGGTACTGAGCTCTTAATTCAATCAGATAATGACAGCTTTATTAATGAATGGTATAAAGTTCTTAACTACACCATCAATAATCAGGTATGTATTTAAATCATGAAGGTTCTATTTTTACGGTAATATTATTTAGTAAACTGATTGATATAACAACTTCTAATGCTTCATGTGCATCTTCATTTACTGATTATCTTGAGAGCAGGCAGGAGTTTGAGGATATGGCAGTTCCAGGTGGTGGTGAGTGAAATATAATTAATAGTGGCAAAGGGAGAAAGATGGTCTACTGGCTTAAGATCCAGGAGGTGTGGGCTGGCATCCATCCCAGAAATGAACTTACTTCTGTGCCCAAATACTTGTTCTGTCTCAGTTACCTGAAAGGTTCTGATAGAGAGGGAATGAAAGGGAGAGGATGGCCAAGGGACAACTTCATAGCATACATTTGTTAGCATTTGATACTGCTCTTCACTTACTGTGGCTGCACTGAAGTGCAAATTAAAAGTCCTGGCAAAATACTGTATTATCTCTTCTTATCTGACAGCATAGTGCCAAGTATTTAATTATCAGAAAAGTGCTCAAGCATTTGCTCTTGATATTGCCAAACAAGATGAACCGTTTTTTAATTCAGAAGTTGGAGGAGATCTTGGAGAAAATATTGCTCTTATATCAAGCTTACTTCGTGTGTATTCTTACTTTTTAACGGTTCCAGGCTTGGCTGCTTCCATAAGCTCCACTTTTTTTGCTTTCAATGCCAGTCAGTGGCTTTCATTTCTCTTAACTCTGATAGTGGTTCTCACATATGGGTGCTTTCCACAAAATAGCAGGCTAATATGAATGGTTCTGTTTCTTTCTGAGTGCTTGTGGTTTAGGTTCCTAATTTTCTGCTCTCTCCTGGTATGGAAATGTGATGGCCTTTAATATCAGGCAAGGTAATGTCACCCAGTCACTCAGTGACACCCTTCTCCTGTCTGTCCTGTGTAACACAACTGAGGCCACTTCTTCCCTGCTTAAGAGTGAATGAAGATGGAAAGGCTGAGATGTTAGTGAGGTATTATGTGTTAGGTTGAGGAAGTGAATGGTGGAATAGGGAGAGTTTATCAGCACTCTGGAGGAAATGGTGATGTATACTGCTGGGAGCTGGTAGCCAAGAGACCTAAGACTACAAGGCATAGGTCAAGAAAGTGCATTAGACTGCCTGATAATTTGAAGCACTGAGGTTTTGGGTACAAAGATCCATCAGATCTAAAGCCAACTTGTAATTTTGGGAAGTTTATGGTAATAGTAGCTGTGATTTCTTTCCCATGGCCGAGGCGCTGTTGCTAGATCTTCCTCAAAGAAGACAAGATCTTCCCCAAAAGAAAGGGCAGATCAGATTCTGTTCTCTTTGCTCCCTCAGGCTGCTGTTGTGACAGTGTTCTGTACAAGAGGAACAGCTACCTGCAAAGGATGTGGCTGCTCTTTTTTAGATAAAGAGATTTCCAAGTTATTACTTTAGACTTATTGCATAGGACAAACTAGATCCCAGGTGACTTTTTCTCAAAGCATTTAATAGTTTTAAAATATGCCAGTCCTAAAAAACTTTGAGGCCTCTTGAAGAGTGGCAGAGGATCCTTAATGGGGACATTATGTGGGCAGTTGAATGTACTGATCTTTGATGTGTAAAAATGCTAGCCAAAGCTTTTGAAAAGGAACAGGAATGAAGGTGTTCAAAGGTAACACTGCCCTACAGGTTAAAGTGCAGCTTAATCCATGGTCATGCTGCTGCTCACTTGGTGCTCTGGTGTGCACAACCCTGCCTCATTTTTACAGTTTCCTTCCTTGTAAAAGAAGGCACTCTGCAGTCAGATTTTGGCAACTGCATAGCAGTCCAGTTCACTTCAGCTGAAGTGAAGTAAGACATACACAGTTTGGAAAGGGAATATGTTGTACTGAAACTGAGGAAGTTTCTTTCCCCATTTCTTGGTATGTCTGCAATCACACACATAGCATGGGCTGCAGGTAAGATCAGCAGACTCTGGTATCTGCCTCCACACTTCAACATGATCTATGTTTTCACTTGACAATGTTTAATGAGAATATGCTGAGATAGCAGGAACACAGAGCAAGAATTTTAGGCACTGATACACTTAATTTTCAGAGTGTATGTTTTGACAGTTGTGAGATTTTCCAACTGATAGTTCTATTTTCTATTAAGAAAACTTTACTTATAGAGAAAACTAATTGGGTAAATGCTCTAGAAATTTTTTTGACTCTTCTTAGTCAGGTATTTCTGTGGCATACCATTAAATAACTGATGTTTGTCTGTTGGATTTGGAAAATAAGCTCAACCAAAAATCACTCCTGTTGTTTATTGGTTGATGTAATGAAGTTTTATCATGAAAGGCTAGTTGTACTTTGTTCAGTGTCCAGCAACATTTTCTTTATTGAGTCTTATGATGAAATAGTGTTTCTCAAAGTTACTCACTCTGCCAATGAGAGTGGTGTCGTCTCTGAAGATGTTTTACATCTAGAGTTCAAGAAAGAACAAACTGAATATCATTATAGGGGCAAAAGTTGTATATTGTAGAACTGTCTGCAGGAAATGTGTGTGTTAATGCTGTATTTTCTGAACTACCAACGTGAGCACTGCATATCTTCTTAAATCCAACAGGTAGTAGAGTCTGATGAAGCATTAGATGATGAAGTACCAGATTCCCCTGGAGTGGAAAAACAAGACAAAGAGAAAGAAAATAAAGACTCTAAAAAACTTCGTTGTGAGTTGAAAATTTTCCATTAATTGATTCTGGCAATGCCAGATTTCATTTTCTGCATCTTCAGTATTATGTGTAAATAGGGAAGAATTAAAAAGGACAGCTAAAAATGAAACTACTGAAGTTTGGAAAGAATCTTAATATAGTTCATTCTATATCTTGATGCCACTTGGTAAATTTTCCTCCATGTTTTATTAATCATACTTTAGAAAAGGAAGAGGAAGAAAAGACGTGTGAAATGTCTTTAGCTCCTCTTGTATGACACATTTAAAATGGGGGAAAATAAGCAGTGGTGAGATGAATTATTTTCAAGGTGTTGTCAAATGCATAGAAATAGTATCTGACTTTTTTATAAATAGTTTTGAATAACAATTCTTTCATAGTTTTACTGATTGGAATTGTGTTTTATCTGTGGCACAGCATCTGTAAATGTTTGCACTATTAACTTGTGCTGCAGTTTTGCCAAATTGCTGCTGATGTATTGGCTGATTAGAGAAACAAAACGTTTTTAATAGCACCTTCAGAATTTCAGAGCTAAATGTCTTTTAGACGCAGGAATTAACTTCCTGTGCACCGAAATACATTAATCAGGCAGACTATTTTTTGTCTTTTCCTTCCTGGCCATGTATGTAATTTTCAAAAAAGTATTTATTTCTTTCAAAATAGTTAACATAAGGAAAGGCAGGACTGGTTTTGAAACATAGCTGCATTTTTAAATTTCCACGTCAAGTAAGCTACCATTTAGTTAGTTTTGCAAGTTTTTAGTGACAGAGTTGTCTCTCGGTAGTTTGAAAAATCGGTGCTATTTACAAGGAGTTCCAGAAAGGGATGTGCTGCAAGTTTGAATAGTTTTTTGAATAGTGTGTGGTTTGGAGCGTAATTGTCTTTTTCTTTTAAAGTTGGTTCCTTGACTGATAAATGCAGTGTTGGTTCTGTGGGTAGTAATGCTAAATGTGTTTCTCTTTTTAGCAGTAAAAGCACCCAGCAATATAGACTCCACAGATCAGAAAAAGACCAAAACGAAGCTCAAGAAGTTTCTTACACGGCGCCCTACATTACAAGCTGTCCGTGAAAAAGGCTACATTAAGGGTAAATGAACCTTTTTAACGAAGGACGTTATTTGAAAAGCTGAATTTGGTAGTTCATGTGTAAAATGGGGTTAAAATGGTCTAGTTTCAGAGTAAAATACATACATGTGTATAGTTGGTTTTACAAGAGTCTTGGATGTATAGTGGAACTGGTGATTGCTGTACTTCTGAGTGCTGTTACTAGCCATTAAACTGCTCGGAGGATGTCCTCTCCTTCGGCTCATTGCTGGCCTAACTGCAGTGAAAAGTGGGGGCCCAGGAGCCCATTTGGACTTGGACTCTAGCTAAGAAGCACTACATTCCACCCTTCTGAGCTGGAAATCCAGATATCTGACCTCATTTGTGCAAACAGGGGAAAGAACAGCCCTTTGAGTACAAAGCTAAGTGTGTGTGCTCACCCATTTCACAAGGGTGTTTTAGTCCATGTGGAACCAGACAATCATGTGCCATATCCTAAGAAATGAAATATTTAGGAAAACCAGGATGAGGTTACAGGAGTCTTAACTTAAACATCTTTTTCCCCATAACCTTTTTTGAATGTATACATTGTTTTAACTGTTTTACAAAGAGTGTTACAGATACTCTTGAATCAAAGTTATGAAAGATTTCTTTTTGTCACACTTGTAGAAATTTGAGAGAACAGTATTTACCCAGGTTTAAGTTAATGTGTTTGTGTAAATTATTGACTTGGTACTCATTGTAAAACTTCATTTATTTATTTATTTGTATACTTTAGCAGGACTTGTAGGTGGTGCTCTACTAGGGTCAAAATAGCATATGGGTAGGCAAATACCAGACCAAATCCTACTGTGATTTGCCTCACCGCATACTTTAACAGGTGTGCTTCTGTTGCATGTGGCGTTTGATATATTTGTGTATCTGCAAATATAATTTATTTGTAAATGATGGAAATTTTGTTTGGAATAAGGAAGCATTATTCTGAGACTGACGTTTTGCTCTGCTTTACAACTTAGTATTCATGTCATGGCTCAGTGACGTAACTTCTGACATTGGCAACAGTGAACACTAAGCCAAGTTTAATTTGTACATGTGCGTGCTAATGATTGGATTTTTAATAAAGGCGTTAAGGAATGAAGAGTTTGGTTTTTATTTAAAAGCATGGTGTAAGTTTTAAAAGTTGGATGTGCACTGTACAGCTTTACATTTATTGTATGAATGGAGAATACAGAAATGTTCATTTAAAAGCCCAGTGTACTTTTGTGGCTGCTGCAGAACAAGCTTAGTAAATGGAAAGCTTGGCAAATCAAGTATGAGCAGAAAAACTAGTGAAAAGTTTTGGAAGAAAAAATCCACTTGAAGCAGCATACACTAAGTGGAGAAGGAACTGTGTTAAAGTTTTTTTACATGGAAAATCAAAAGTACAGAAGTTACTTTTAAGATGTGAAGGAAAACTACTTCTCGTGTATATGTTGAAATCATTAAAGTTGAAGGCAATTGTAGCAAATTACTTTGTTAAATGCTACTATTTTCTTCTGCTACCTAATCTGCATTGCTTTACCTGCCACAGCTGCATGCTAGCCTGGCTTTCTGCTGCGTGGGCTTTTTCAGTCCTTTGCTACTGATTCTGCTTATAAAGCTCGCTGCGTGAGTAGCTGCCACAGCACTGAGGTGGTGTGGACCACTGGCTTTATCATATCCAGCTAATAATGCCATTAAATGCCCATTTTCGTACTGTAAAATTGGTTTGGTGTGCTGTTTGGGTTTTCCAAAGCACTAGTCAAGATGCAAGAGTTGTTAATCTACTGAAATTATTGAACATGAAAAATGGGCTAGATGCTGTGCATGATGCAAATGCAAGAGCAGTCTCTCTTTTGCAGAAGCTCTGAAGTAAGATACGCCAGATTCTGGGAAGATGGCCACTTATATACCTAATTTAACAGAGTAAACAAACCAACAAACACCCCTTCCCTTTAAGAGTGGGATCTTTGCTTCTCTATCTCAAGACCCCATGTCACCCTCATGCATCTGAACAGAAAAGGCCATCTGTTATTTGGGCATCTTTGATGAAAGCCAAAGAAATGGATCTGTCAAAGATTTAGGTGATAACAATCTGAGCAAGAAGAATTAATATGTTGCTAAAATTCACTGAGATGTTGCAAGATTCTCCTCTCTGTCCAAGCTGATTTTTATTTTTGCTCCACTTTATGATGGAAAATACTCCCCCTGGATTGTTTAGTTTTGAAAATAAGACTCAGATTTACCATTGCCCATAAATACCTGTATTTATATTCTGACCTTGTAGCCGGGTTGCCTATGCATGGTCAGACATGCATCCATTCAGAGCTCTGAGGTTTGTCATTTACAAATTTGTGTCAGAACTTAAAAATGTCAGAAGACTTTATGTTAAAGTAACATAATATATAATGCTGTGTTAAACAGTGGGTGCAGTGAAAGATGACATTTTGCAGGGTTTTTTCCCAAGCTATGCCAAAAGCTTTCACTCTGGTTAAAGTTCATTATCTCTTCAAAATTTTAAAGACTGCAATAAATGCATGTTGAACTTGGGACAGGAATGGAGTGTAACAGGACACATTTGAATCCATTAAGTTTCTTATAACATTATTGATGAAATGACTCTTAGAAGTATCACCTGATGGACTAAAATTATTTCAGTAGCAAAACCCTTTCTTGGAGGCTCATGTTTGTGTCGCTGCTGATGCTCTTCTTACTGGAAGCTTTTTCTCGCTGGGAGCTGCTGAGAACTCTTTTCAAAACTTTCCTATTTCCTCTCCAATACTGCGACAATTGTATCCAGTAGACTTTGCCCTTTGTAGAGGTTTGTTTTAACCTGAACTAGTTCTGTCACTTGAGTCCTGTTCCACTGTAAATCAGTCTCTTTACTTGGTTCCAGATCAAGTTTTTGGTTCAAATCTCACCAGCTTGTGTCAAAGAGAAAACAGCACGGTGCCAAAGTTCGTGAAGCTGTGCATTGAGCATGTTGAGGAACATGGTATGGTTGAATTCTTTTGTTTACAAATCTCTCTAGCTCACCACTCTTAATGCTGAACATTTTAATCTTAAAATGCTATGGGTTAATTTGGGGAAAATAATCTGAAACTTATGTCTGGAGTTAGTGTTGGGTTTTCAAAAGTGAGGTGGGATCCAAAGTGGGGAGAGGGGAGGAAATCTTACATCTGAGAAACTGATCTGCTTCAGTGTATTTCAAGCTGATGAGAGGCAGGACAGCCTCCTGGCAGCATGGCTCCGAGGGAAGAGGGATTACAAGAAGTAGTAGAAGAGCTCAGCTCATCAAGTTTTTTTTTTCATATTAAAAGTGAGACTATTGAAGTGCAACTATTCATTTTTGGAAGGTTTAAGCATGCTAACAATCACTACTATTAAAACTTCCTTGAAACAAACTTTTAGGAAAAAGTTGTGTTCCTGCTGTGTGTATGCACTGACTGCCAGAAGACCAATCTGTTGGTTTGATGCCCTTCAGCCAGTTACATGAAATGCTAAATTTTATGTAATTCTGGAGATCATCAGTGTCCACATATTGACTCAGTTTTTGTTTGCTTTCATTGAAAATATGTATCTCCTACCTTATAACTGAGAACATTTTGTGTGAAAGCTACATGTGACATTCTAGGTTACCTGCTGTAAAACACATCTTCACATTTTTATTGAAAACTTGTCAGTTGTGACTCCTGACTTGGCTGTAGTCTCTGTGGGTTTTCTTGCCTGTTTCTTGCTGTTGTGTTTGCCTTATCTCTTGGAAAAGATGACTGAGAGGGGATTATGGCATCTCCATAATCATCATTCAGATATTTACCAGTCCGTTAATCTGAGAACATTCTCTTGAGTATCAGGGTAAGTGTTACAGGGGGAGTACATGTGAATTCTAAGGCATCTTTCATGGGAACATCATTTAGCCTGTAGTCCTCTTTGTCAATGCTTCTATCTTATGGCCTGGGAGGGTAGAAAAACTTCTTCCATTGCATTACTCCAGTTTGACAAACTGCCACCTTGCCTGTGGCAGCAGACTTTATTCCATTTGTGATCTGAAGATTGTGAGAAAGGGGTTATTCTGCTTTGTTCCTTTATTTTTTTTCTTTTAATTTCTTTTTTATTTTAAAGGCAGGACTGCAGTGAAGATAGTGAAGTTTTCCTTTTTTAAATACCTGAGGGGAAGCTGACAGAAATGAACAGCTTTTTTTTCCTACCTCTCCAACTCTTCTTCCTTCTACCAGTACACTTCAAATCAGTTCTTTCTGTAAAGGATTTACTAGTGGATTATGGGGAAAAGGGATATGTCAGATGTGCTGGTAACTGTGCTGTGTTGCATCAGACAACTCCTTGAGGAGCTACAGGGACTTGCAGGTATTCTGGCAACACACCCTCTCAAGAGGCACTGACTCACCTGCTGCATCCAAGTGGCTTTTCAGATAAATTCTTTACCTCCTAATCACTGCTGAGTAACTGCAGTAGCAACCACAGAGACACAGTTTTCTTCTTTTCTGGTTGAGTGTGCAATCCTGTAAGGCAAGGGCTGCCCATTTTAGTTCTGTAGGCTGTTGGGTAGCTCTGAGTGTGCATGTGCATCATTCCTTCTCCATGTAAACCTGGTCACTTGACAACTTTGAGATGCTCTCTATGCATGATTGGGTTTTTCTTAACCATACATTAAAAATTGAACATTGTATCCACAAAATACCTGGTTATTGCATGTTGGACTCCCATGTATTCCCTGCTCACCCACCAAGAGCATCTTAAACAAGACATCTGATCTCATTGGGGAAACTTGGAGCTGTTGCCTCATTACTACTTGAATAAGAAGTTTTAGAGATTACTTTGGGCTCGATGCTGCCAAACCTATGTCAGCAAATTAAACCTCCTCTGTCTTATATGTCTTGCCCTTCAAAACAGGCTAGTTTTAACTTTTTATTTCTTTGTTACAAGGTGGGTTTCCTTTGCTTTTAATTTTGCTGAGTAGACCTATACATATGTAAGGTATTAAAATGGGCTTATCCCTTTGTTTCAGGATTAGATATTGATGGCTTATACAGAGTTAGTGGCAATCTTGCAGTGATACAGAAGCTGAGATTTGCAGTCAATCATGGTAAGCTCTCTCCAATTATATTACAATGGCATATATTTTCAGATTAAGTTCATAGAAAGCTAAGGAAAAAGATCTCCCTGTAACTGTAGTATATCATGAGAAATGACTGGTCATCTTCAAAGTAAAGTTACTTCAGAATAACAGAAATGACTATGTTACATACATTGCTTGAAAAACCTGATGTTATGGAGGTTTAGTCTCATGTGGACCACAGAGATATTGCTAGAACAGGGTTCTAAAAAAAGATCGTAATAGAATTTGAGGAAGGGGGATTATTTCAAACAAAATAACTCACTACCTTATGGAAAAAGAGCAAGCATGTTGAGCTTCCACTACCATTAAAATTGTTAAATTTAAAAAGTTAATTTTTTTTGTGAGATTTGATATTGCCGCTTAGTGGGGGAGAGCTTAGGTCCTCTTCATTGTACTCTGTGTAGAAAACCCTTTCTTCTGGCAGTATCTTAGTGTAGCTCATCCACAATCTGACCTCTCGTTTCCTGATTGACAGGATCTAACAGTAAATTTTGTGTTAATGTTAGCAGCTCCTGTTCCCTTCTGGAAAATGGCCTAGGAATAGAGGAACTGTATGTAGTGCAGTAGGCAGAGTTTAGCCATCTCCATCTTCTGCTGCAGCTCTGTCTGCAGCATCCCAGAATGGGATATGGAATGTGCTAGAATGGAGCAAGTCTTCACTGCTTTGAAAGAAATAAGTACAGAAGAAGAGTTGAGTTAATTTAAAAAAAAAAAAGAGTTTTATAGTTGAAGTATTACCATTAATTATTTCTTTTTGTTTCTCAGATGAGAAGCTGGACTTGAATGACAGCAAATGGGAAGATATACATGTCATTACAGGAGCTCTAAAAATGTTCTTCAGAGAATTGCCAGAGCCGCTGTTCACTTACAACCACTTCAATGACTTTGTCAATGCAATTAGTAAGTCTGGAGAACTTGCATGTAGTGTTTAAATAAGTCCTGCACAATTTTTTAAATTATATTGGACATCAGAAGAGTGTTTGATTGTGAACGGGGTGACCTGTCTGGAATTGCCTGTCCGTGATGCCGGGGCCGGCCGGGAGGTGGCAGTGTCCTATTTCGGATTAGCACTGCAAACCGTGGCTTTCATTCCCAGCCTCTTAAATTTTATGCTAAAGTTTTAAACAAAAATACTGAACTTTTGTTTCTCAACCTCACCCTTTTTCAGAGCAAGAACCAAGGCAGCGTGTCCCTGCTGTTAAAGATTTAATCAAACAGTTGCCAAAACCAAATCAGGACACGATGCAGGTACTCTTTAGACACCTCAAAAGGTAAGTAACAGCTAGAAGGAAAGCCTTTGTGTTGCTGATCCACCCTTAAAGATAAAGAATCCAATTAAAAGTACCAAGTGACTGTTCTTACTGCATTTTTTTATACTGGACTTGATAAAAGTAGTGTATCAGTCTATTTGGATATGAGCTTGCAGAGCACCAGACTTCAGACAGTATTTTTCATAGTGATGTTTGCTGCCAAGTCCTTTAGAGGGACTGTGGGAGGATTAAGAATGACATTTCAAAACAAAACTTTTTTTCATGGAGAGGGGAGTTACAGCAGCTGTATGTCCTAACAGCAAGACTACTCATTAAATAAATACTCTGAATAGCCATTTGCTTTGGGATGTGTCTTCTTCTGTCATCCTGTTGCCCTAACACTGATAAATCTCTTTTTGTGGGTTTTTTTTTCTCTTTCAGAGTTGTAGAAAATGGAGAAAAGAACCGAATGACCTATCAAAGTATAGCAATAGTTTTTGGTCCAACCTTATTAAAACCAGAGAAAGAGACTGGTAACATAGCAGTACACACAGTGTACCAGAATCAGATTGTAGAGTTAATTCTACTGGAATTGAATTCCATCTTTGGACGCTGACATTTTTCTTGGAGAAGAAACTGGAAGTGATGGGTTGGCAGCAGTACTCCATCAGAAGGAAAACCTCTTGCTGTATATGATGTTTTATGTTTGTGGACCAAGCAGCAACTTGTTTTTTGCACTTTTGGGGAGGGGAGAAACAGGAGAAATGTTTGACCACTTTAATGCGAATTAAAGACAACACTTCAGATTTCTTTGAAAAGCTCAATATAAAAAGTGAATTGAAAAGTTTGTTTGCCTTTTTAAAGTATCATTGGAAAAAATTAATATAGGTCCATACACTGGATTTCTTGGAGAGTAAAACTAATAATCTCAGACTGGATAATCTGGAATTTAATATCAAAGTTCTTCCATATGATGGGGAAAAGTCCTACCATTTTTCCTGGTATGGAAAAATTCAGTAAAGTTACATCTTAAGCTTGTTTATTACAACCTACTTAGATCTATATGACACTTTTCCAAGGGGTTTCTGCATGCAGTGACTGTCGTAGACTTGGACTAATAGTTTGGTTTAGTTATTCAAATCTAATTCTTCCACTTGATATCTGCTGCCCTCTTTCCTTCTTTTTCTCCTGTTTTTCTGTCGTTGGGGTTTTTTTTGGTTTCGGTTTTTGGGGTTTTTTTACTTCTTTCTTCCTTTTTTTCTTCCCCCAGCAGCCTCTCTGGCAGTTCTTTGCTGCTTCATAGAGCAGCACACTATTACACTATTTCAAACACTGAACTTGTAAGAATATCCAGCAATGGTTATTTGTCTTGGGCCATAATAGAAGTAATATTTAATAAACATGTTCATTTTTTCAGGGTATGTCCTGAGCTAAGTTTTGTGTTACACTGATCTAAAGCTAAAGTCCTAAGTAAATACCGACTGTAACACTGTACTGAGTTCTTGGTATAATGCTGTAGTAGTAGAAGTTCATTCTTGATGTAAATACAGGCTGCCCTTTTGATCCCTGTATATAATTCAGTTCCTGTATAGTTTAAGAACACTTTAGTCACACATTTCTAATCAGGGGTAGATTAGCTACAGTAGCATAATGTTTCCAGTGGATGTCTGGGTTTCAACAGGGAAACAGGTTATGGGGAGGGAGGGAGATCTAACTGTGTGCACTTTTAGATGTTAATTACATTTGCGGGCAAATAACTGTAATGCAAATGGTACTGGAGAAATACTGAGTGTGCTTGCTAAATTGTTAATGCACTACAAGAAGAGCCTTTTAGGTTATTTAATATGTACAGGATACATTAGAAAAATGTATTATGAATTCTAACATCTACAGATAGTGAAAGTCATGCTTTGATAGATGTTTGATGGAATCCACAATGCTAAATTTAAGATTTTCTTTTTACATTAATGTAGAATAATTTGTAAAATTGGTTTTGAAAGATTTTGTTACAGGGAGCATGGTCTGCTGAAGATTTTTTTAATGTATTTTTCTAGACTAACTGCTGTATCTGACATATTTGTTATGTCTAACCTGAATAAAGAAAACCAATAGTTCTTTTAGAGTTTACCATACCCACTTCAGACAACATGAACCCTCGTTAAAGAAGACCAATGTATCTTACCCCTTAGCGTGGATGGATACCACTTGTGACAAAGAGCTGTCACACTGGACTGAAATACGAATGCCTGCTTTATAACCTGACAATTTTAGGAGCTTCCCAGTCCCCTTCTTTAACAACTTGAATTCTAACATAAGGTTCAGAGAGGGCAGAAGTAATTTATGGATATAAATTTGCAGTTTTAAAACACATCCCAGCTGGGAGCCTGCCATACAGGAAACAGTTACGTTGAGGAAGGGATTGTGTCAGTAGCCTTCGATCTGCTGTGTCCCTCTCACACACAGCCCTGGCTGGCAGCAGAGGGGATGTGTGGTGACACACTGAGCTGTAACCAGACTGATGGTACGAGAATTTCACAAGCATAGGGCTTGCATGAAAAATTTTTGGAGATGAGCGAGAAGATTAGTAACCTTGTGGCTTTCTCAGTGTCTTCTTGTGGTAATGGTGAAGTCTTGTGGTTTGTTGCAAAGCGACCTGGGTGAGAACTGCGAAAGCCCCGTCTCAGCGGTGTGTTGTCAGCCTCCCTCTGGGCTGTCACACTGAGCAGTGCTGAGCCTGTGCCCTCACATACTAGAAAATATCGACAAGAGTTGGAATCTGTGGCTGTACATTATTCAAACCCTGCCTTTGGCTGTAAAGAAGGAATTCCTGCTGCTACATGAGAGGGCTTGTTCACCGGTCACCTTTTGTTGCAAGTGTTAGCTTTTTCAAAGGAAGAATGCCTTTTTAAAGCAATTTGATAATGAGGATGTCACACTTTTCCTTGTATTCCCCAAAAATAAAGCATTTTGTTATTACAATATCCAGTATGGTTTTGTGCAGTGAAATTGTCTTAATATTCTAATTTTTTGTTAGGGGAGGGGAGAGGATTCTTTTTAATTGAAAGAGGTGTAGGCAAACACTTGAGACATTAAGGAAGAGGAGGAAGTCCAAGCTGATGGTACATTTGTTGTGACCAACATGAAACTCTGTATGTCACCACATTGGGTTTTTTCACTGCTTGAAAGATCTTGTCTTACTCCTGCAGGTAACTTGCTTTTAAATAATCAAAATGAGGGGTTTGCACAAACACACCAGGGGAAAGCTATGTTTGTCAGATGAAACATAGTTAATAGTTAATTTTGTTTATTCCTCAGTTCAGGCTCTATATCAGATTTGGTGCTGGTTTAAAGTCAATTTAAAGCCTGAATGTAAATTTTTTGGGGCCATAACTACTCAAAGGATACTGGAGGTCCAACATTATGTATTGGTGCCAGCTGAAATTTCTCTTCTGTACCAGTTACGGGTTTCTTCACTTTGAAGCTGGAGAGAGAAGTGGACACAAAACAGACAAAGCAAATATGTACAGTCATTTAATGTAAACTAATTTTTTAAGTTGGAGATGCATGCAGGAAGCTTTATTTACTTACAAGTGGATAGGTCATGCTTACTGCTCAGGAAGTCCTCCCTATCTTCACAGAAATCTGTGATAAATTCCCTTTGTACTCAGCTCATTGTATCCTGGCAAGCGAATCCTCACCTTGCAGCATGAAAGTATTTTATAGGTAATGCAGTATCAGTTTATTCCTAGGCTGAGGCCTGACTTTTTTCTGCTTAAAGGGAACAGCTTTATTTAGCCCTAAAGTAGTGATATTTTCAGAATCAATTGGTTAATTCATAAGCCATAATATAACCCAGGCACAGTAGGGCATTCTGCTGGGCCCAGGGGGAGGAACAGCATGTCTGATGAGGCTGCCTGCAGCCGCTGGGGAGAGGAGAGCTCCTCTGAAGAATCTTAATTAGCCTCCACAATTGTGAAGTTCTGTGGGCAAGCAGCTGGTAGGACTGGATCAGGCCTTTACAAAAGTAGCCCTATGTGAATGTGGGACTTAAATGAACATTTCCCCCCCCTCTCCAGCTCCCCCAGCATTCTTGTAAACAGAGCACTTGTAAAACAAGCTCACACTGTGTAACAAACCAACATGAAAGACATTCATAGGCGACTTGGCCTCTCAGTCCTTTTTATTGCCTTGAGAATTAAATGGCAGCTCTAATATTAGTTTCCTACAACTTCCTCAAACAGATTCTAGTTTCTTAAGGTACTCAGCTGCTACTTTAAAAAAATAAAAGAAATCTGTGTTGTGTTAAGCAAACTCAGAACCACAAAGTGGAACAAGCAGGTGTAGTGTTGGTTTTATTTCTCATAGATTCTCATCTTACAGCTTATTACACTAAAATATAGTGGGCTGGGGAAGGGGAGACAGATCCTGAGTGTGGGAATAAGTTAATGCAGAACACTGAAGGCAACAGACAAAGCAGGTGTGATGGACAAGCAAGATAGCAAAGAAACATTCACTCAGAACTGCAGGAATCCAGGCCAGAGATCTGGGAGAGAGCCAGGCTGCCAAGAGTGTGGGCTGGAGTTGCTTTTTATTTTCTCTTTTTCTTCCTTTGCACATCTTACAGTACTGATGAAGGCCTGGCTGTGTTTTTTAAGTGTAATTTGCTCTGCAAACAGGTGGAGTTAAGTAACATTGCAAAGCAGCACTACCTGCCTTTCTCCATCTTTTCTGGAGTGGCTTTTATGTGTCTGCTCCTGTGGGATGAATTTGTGTCTGACTTACCTGGACACAAACACCTGAGTGCTAATGGGAGTCAAGAACTGTCCCTTCAACCAGCATCTGTGTAATACAAAATTAAACTTGTTCTCAGTTTGGCAGTGTTGTTCTGGTGGCACTGAGAGAGCCCCATCCGAGACCCAACCTTTGTGGCACCAGATCCTGAGAAGCACAGGTGGTTCTGTCTGTTACAACCTCAGCACACCAGAGGAAACAAATACATGAAGCTCAAAAGTGGGAGTATGCAAAAAAAATAAATCTCCAAGCTAAACTATCTTCACAACTAGTTTAAAGCTGCATGCACAGTACAAATCTCTTCAGAACAGCTTGTTAATTCATAGTGCAAAGGAAACAGCTGTCCTCCAAAAAATTAAATAGTGTAATTAAAACCTGTAATTTCTTTATATCAGGCATTGGAAGATACATGTTAAACATTGGTCAGCCTGTCTAGTTCATCAAATACTGTGGCCAAATAACTGAAATCAAACCACTGGCAGTGTTTCCTGGCCACTGATGTGCCAGTGCTCTCTGCTTTCAAGAAGAGGGTGATGCTGAGCTGGTGGTGGCTTGGTGGCTTGCTGCATACAAATGCTCTAACTAGTTAGTGGTTAGAGGTTACTCACCTAGAAATAGAACTGAAAAATCACCTCTTTACAAGAAAAGCTCTCCTATCAGCCTGGGCTGGGCAGTACTTGGGCTGCAGGTGCTTGACCTGCGCAGTGCTGTTACCAAGCTCTCCTGCCTGCTGCAGGGATGTTCTCCCCTGGCACTGAGGGACTGAATGCATCTTCCATGGGTGCTAGCCTTGCCAAGACCTCAGCCAACACCCACGTGTGACCTGCTCAACTTCACAGTTTTCTTCTGTGAAATAAAACAGAGACATGGTTGTGCAAAAGGTAATGCCTCTGCTCTGGCAGATTGAAGGATGCCACTGTATTTCCTGCTATGAAAAAGCTGTTTCAGAGCTGAAGTGCTGTTCTCACAGATATACTACTCTTGCTCTAATCCAGCTCGGACCTTTTGCTTCCTTATTTGTACAACAGTCTGGAGCCCAGGGACTGGAATGTGCTGTGCTCTGCCCAGAGTGCTGCTTCCCTGGCGGAGGCTGAGGCACGGGCCACTCAGCCATAGACACTTCATCACAAAGCTGTCATCAGCATAAAAGCTTGGGCTAGAGAATTAGAAAAATGTTCCTTTCCAGGTAATAGTTAAAGCAGGCTGTGTGCTGCTCCATGTCGCAGAGTGCCTGTTCTTCTCCAGTACTGCAGAAATGTACATAAGCTGAGCAATTAGGTATTACATTTGGCACAGGAGTGAAGGAAAGCAATGTGTTTCCACGCAACCTTTGAATCCCCGTCTGCATCGCTTGTGTAGGCTGAGCTGTGAGCCAGCTGCCAAGAGGACAGCACAATCTTCAGGTTTGCATTAAAACGCTGCAGCTGTAGGCCAGGATCATGCTTGTTGCTTTCTTTTGCCTGAGCTTTCCCAGCCTGTCTTCAAATGCATGAAAATTAATAACTTTCTGTCCACCTTTCCTATTAATGGAGTGCAGCATCTCTGTGCAGTAAGCCAAGTGCTCAGGGCCCTTGGGTACAGCTTCTTACCCTGTATATACACAATTTAGTTAAGAGGGGGAGAACACAGTTTATTATAAACATCGAACAGTGGGCGGCATCATTAGCTTTAAAAAATCATAACTAACTCCCCAGGTGGTTGTCCTAATGTGTTCTGGGCTTTCTTTGCATCCCTGAGATGAAAAGAGAGCCTGAGCACGTGAGGGTGGGATGCAGGACAACGAAATGTTGAGTGCTGCTGCTGGTGGCACAGCAAATTCCACTCTGCCAGCATCAGTCTCAGATGGCAGAAGTACTGCCCATGTTGTACAAGGCAGAGGCTGGGGACTAGAGCCTTCCCTTCCTTCCTGCTGCCTTTCTCATTTTGCTAGGTTGTGATCTAAGGCTCATGGCATGTTGCAGGCCAGACATGATCATTGTTGTGGTCCTGTTGGGTTTTAGAGAATCTATGAATGGAAGTGGCAGTAGCCTCCCGTTTAGCCATTGGCTTCCTTGTTCCTTCTTGGCCATTCATGGTCTACATCAAATGAAAGCACTTCTTCTGGCCAAAGGCTTCCTTCCCATTTTTGTCCTAAAGGAACGCTACTCAGTTGAGCAAACCTGTCTCATCACCCATGGCAGCACTCACAGCCCTGCTGGTGTGTAAATCACTCTGCTTGAAATCTGTAGGGACATGTCCTTGGGAGGAGCAAAAGCTCACATTAACAGCTGATATATCAAAGTGCTCCAAAATTTACACATCTACTTAGAAGTGTTGGCAAGGAGAACTGGCATTAATTATCAGGGAGGAAGTGAAAATCATCATGGGCAGCTGCACTGAGTCTGGGCAGAGGAGCTGTTTATTCTGACTCCTTTCCAGAACAACAGGTTTAGGTGATGTCAACACTCAGGTAGGTAACTGCAACTCTTGTTATCCTTGTGAACAAAAGATTTTCTGAAGCGCCAGGGACCAAAGCACTGGTAGAAAGTGCTGCTCCATGGGCTGGGCTGTGTGCAAGGGTGAGGGAGCCTGAAGCAGCACTGGAAAACTGCCTGCCTGGCTGTCACCAGGGCACTACAAAGGGACTGCACTGACCCCCAGAAACAGACTTTGGCAAGGGAAGAAGAAGAAGAATGGCTTTCAGGAACTGTCACCAAAGCAGCAGCCCTGGCACAACCAGTTGTCTCCCTAGAACGCCTCACAAACATCGTGGACAGAGCCAGGGCCAGAAAACAGGCAAGACCCTGTGGTTCCCCTTCCCTCCTCTTGTCAGTACCATGACAGCTGCCACATTGTCCTGCCCTGCTCTGTAGCTTCCATGAGTCAGCTCGTCTGGGCAAGAGCTGCCCCACCAGCTGTGCACTGCACAGACAAGGAAAAGCTGGAATTACCGTTCTGCTCATGGCATGAAAGTCAACATTGAAGGACCATGCTGTTAGCTGCCTTGTGGCAGCTGGAAGAGGTTTTGGACACAGAAACACCAAACACATCTAGCTTGATTATTATTTTGAAGACAAATATTGTTGTGACAATGAACTATTTAACTTTGTAACAGATTTCAGCATCTTATAATTATGTACAAAAAATAAAGGCTCTGAACATTCAGAACCAAGATTAAAATAAAAATAAGGTACAAGCACATTTGGCTTAGTTTAGCACATTTGGCTGGCAAATTAGAAGAATGAACAGAGGTGCTATTTATTACTATTTTATGCGAGCTGGTGATCAGCACTACACCTGCAACACCAAGAAGAGCATGGCAAAGCTGAACTTCCTGTCATTTAGAGGAACCCATGAAAAGCCTTCAATTTAAACCCTGTAAAGCCATTCAGTGGTAATTTGGGGTCTAATAATGATTTCCCCACAGTACATTACTGTGTAGAAGATATGGCCAATCCCCTTCCTGACAGAGATTCAAGGCCTGCGTAGCAAAGCCTCCATTTCCCTTTTTATTCACACAAAGTGGTCCCCAAACAAGTCACAAAATCCTGGGTGAAGTTGAAAGAGCTGGAAATTATAACCCAAGGCAGAGCAGATGGTACAAGTCAAAGTGAGTGAGTTACTTCTCCTTTGATCCCACCATCTGGGCCCCCTCCCACCTGCCCTGCAAACAAACCCTGGGCAAAGTTGTTGCCTGCCCTCAAAGCTCTGCTCCCCACCAAGCTGCCCAGCAGCATCCCACAGTCTTGCACAAACATGTTTTATAATTAAAGCACTGAAAAGGGAGGGAAGACACAATTAGGAGGACTCCAGTCCTCTTTTTGCAACCCTAACCCTGCTCCTGTTCAATCTGGCAGAACAGCACTGTCACCTTTCCCCAGGATAATGAACTTGGCTCTGTCAGACCCTTTCCTAGGGAGGTGAAATATCTAACAAATTCTGGCCCCTGTTACTCATCAAGCACAAATTGCTTCAGAATTGCCTTGACCTGATCACGTCGGTCATCTTGGTCCTGGTCGTCATCCTCATTACGTCTCCTCTGCAGAGCACACTTTACCAGGCTGCAAAAAATTCCCTCTCCTCATCCTGCTCCTTGAGTTGGGCACGGGATGCAGCTCCCCGTGGGCAGGGGGACCGCAGATCCAGGCACAACAACCAGGACAAAGTTCTGGGCTGGCCCTTACCATGATGGGCAGGAGCAGGAGGCACAGCCCAGGCCAGGGTGGGCTGGATCCTCTGACTGATGAGTGCCCTGGAGAGGACAGGCAATGCTTACAAGCACAGGGGCAAGTGGGTATTCCAGGAAAATTTCCAGGCCACGTTCTATCCTTGCCTGAGACCTCACACTCCATTTCTGTTTGTTTTACTGTCCAGTGGTTGGCTACCAGCAGAATGAAGATCACAGATCAGTTTGTTAAAAATACCCACCCAATTATCTTTTG